>JAVSBS010017189.1:6894-38474 GCA_033124195.1 Coracias cyanogaster
TATATTTTAAGGGGATTTCCAATTGGCAACTGACACACACTGGTGATGTATGTGTGTAATCCCCACTGAACTTGGTGTTAAAAAATAAAATTAAAAAATTTTAAAAAATCAAATTGCTGAAGATTGTGGCAGGAACTTCTCCAAACAGTAAATACCTATCAATCATGCAACTGGATGCTGCATTTAGTAAATGCAAAGTGGTCTGGTGGAAGAGTAGGGAGGCTAAGTGCACCTCTCCAGTTCAACTTTGTTCTGACTGGTGCAGACCATGCAGTGTGTGTGTGTGTGTGTGTGTGTACAGAGACAATCAGTTTCTTCCATACGAACTGCCTCAATCTATACACCTAGAACAGCTTTTACTTACTTCCATTTTCATCCTCCCCTCTCTTTTTCCAGGAACCTCTCATAAGAAAAGGGCAACCATGCCGAGAATGATACAAACCCCAGTCAATGTCACCCTGGGTTCCGATTCCTCTTTTGCACCTGCTTTGCAATGATAGAATTTTCAATATAAACACCCGTTTCATTATCACCAGCGTGTATTCAGTTCACAAACGATAAGAGTGCAATTTCTCGATGAGGTTATTTTAGTGTTACACAGATTTCTCATCACACCGGTAAATGTACTAATTCAGGGCTTAGGAGTGGTGTAGAAAGGAGAGAACAGAATCAAGGTATTCCTCCAAATAGTCAAAAATCAAAGCCCCAAGTTCCCACACAGGAATTACCAGAGCCTGAACAAATTCCAAATACTGGAAATAGAGTTCTAAATTCCAAAGTGCAGTTTATTAAAACTACCTCTTCTAATACCAGTTCAGAATCTCTGGTAACTTTAGTAGGAATTCCTTACACTGTGCTGACTCTTAAAACACGTACAACAGAGCCAAGACAACATGGAATTAGAGATGGAAGTTTCATTCCATTACAAAACAGCTGTACATGTGCCTCACAGTAGAAGGCTAAATGGAGTCATTCTGGTAACAACATGAAAGGAGCCAGGAGAAGCCTACTTTGATGCAGTTCACTAGAGAAGCAAAGAAGGCCTGTAGCAGGGGACAAAGATTGTGGGTTTGGGGGATTTTTTTTTTTTTTTAAAGAATAAAGTGAATGCAAATTTCTAATGACACCTGTACAATTACATTCTCTTTAACTACTTCTTAAATATCATTTAATCACAGCTTCACTCAGTCCATGAATAGAGTATGGGTAAAAACTAGTGCTGTGCTCAGAACTGCATTTAAAAATATAAAAATGCTAGAAATGTTAACAAGAGTAGCAAAGCAAGATACACATTTCTTTTCATGTTTAAAAACAATAAAAGGCCAAGTCTCACAAAACTATTTAGCAGCTATGTACTCTTGCAGCTCTGGCCCATAAGGAGGACATCAAATTGCAGAGTACAACACAAAATACCCCCAGGCTTCTAAGCATTTGGCTATCGTTGTCAGAATTAACTAATTGTTCACAAAATAATTGTTCTCCCTCATTCACTAAACTCAATCGGAGTAAGTCTGTATAAAAACTAAGTATGATTTTTCTCTTTTCATCCCTAAAAGGTCAACAAAATAAAGCACACTTCCATTCTGCCACCAGATGGAGACAACTAATAAGACACATTCTTGTGTCAATACTTTTTCTTTAAAAAGGCAACTACATAGCAAAACTGTATCACTTAAAATTACTAAAAAAACAAAAAAAACAAAAAACCCAACTCTTTATTAAAACTATTCCTCTTTTAAAGCTACGTTAGGGCAACACGCTCTGGGGGACATGAATGCCTGAATTAGCATTTAAGGGCTTAAATAAACAAATTTTTAAAAATCTAAATAAATCATCACACCTGAAAAGATGATTTTGGAGGTTTTTTCCCTGAAACAATACAAGCTGGACAGTCACTGTAACTGCAACAGGTGTCTTTGGGGAAAGGACAGCATACAGCAGTGAACTGAGCAATCTAAACAGCACCTGCAACATCCAAAATACTAAAGCCACCATTATTTGAGAGATCTTAAAATCATGCTCAATTTCTGCTCTCTGAAAAGAAAATACCCATTCCTTCTCACAATTCTGATGTGGCACTAAAACCTAAGTTCTGTCAGAAGGAAGGTTTATTTCTTTTGAGCAGTAATTTATTAAGCAAAAGGCAACAAAGCCTTAAAGGCAGTAGGTGGACAGTTTCAGCTACAGCACAACAGGCTGTCTTAAAGATTACTTTAAGACTAGCTCAGAAGAATTTGTCCGAGTCGAGTACCAGGAACAAACATCTATCTTTGGCAAAACTTTTGCGAAGTAGTTGAATTTTCCATTAAATGAACTGACACTTTTAGCAGCAGCCACATTCCTTCCCCAGTACAAGAGGAGGAATACCTTTCTGAAGAATGCCATCAAATGCCTTACAAAAACTACACTCGTTATCAACTTCAGGATTTCTGTTCACAGCTTTTCTGTACGAGTAGAAAGTCAGCTGAGGCTAACTGAAACAAAAATCATTTTGAGGACTGAACAGAGAGCCAGTCCAACATAACTAACATGTAGTTGATTTGCCTTATTTCCGAGGAAAGCTTGATGTGTCACATAAGGAATGGAACACAAGTGCTTTGATGAGTGGCCTTGTTAGAAGGTCAGCAGCCCTTGTGTAAGTGACAATCACAAGACTTAGCTTTATCTCCATCATTAGTGTGAGTTTTACTCATCTGCTGTGACTGTGGAAGAATGGAAGGAATGCTTTAACTTTTCAGAACTTGTTACACAAGCAGAGCATTCTAACGGCCATAGTAAAACAGCGTGCTACGCTTTAATTAGTACAACTGAATGGACCTGATCTCAAGCATTACTCTGTGCACATAAAACATTATAGAAACCTTGTTTTGAAGGGCAAGCGTAAGGTATGGAATGGTTTGGGTTGGAAGATCATCTAGTTCCAACCCCTCTGCCATGGCAGGGACACCTCCCACTTGACCAGCTTGCTCAAGGCCCCATCCAACCTGACCTTGAATACCTCCAGGGATGGCTTATCCACAAACCCCTGGGCAACCTGTGCCAGTGTCTCACCACCCTCAGGGTAAAGAATTTCCTGATAAATTCAGAAACAAGGGGTAAGTCTGGGAAAGTCTGAGTAAGTAGACCTCAACAGAATTTGCTTGGAAGAAAGTATTTGACCACTTCCTCTGATTTGACATTTAGTCAGCAGCACAGTGTACTTGGAAGAAGAAGAAAAAAACAAACAAACCAAAAACCAAAAACAACCTCCAGAACAAGTCATATTTGTGAACTGATTACACCAGTGATGATAAACCGAAACAGAAACCACTTTTCAAAAGAAAGAGATAATATTGCTCATAAATCTGCTTTATGGTACAAGGAACCTAGCAACATATTATTCCTCTATGAATACTGCTCAGAGCCCTACACATGAACATCATGACTTAGCACATTATTTAGAAAAATAAACCATACATCTAATTGGTATGTCAATAATTCAAGTATGCCACATTAACCACTTCAGTAACTAATTCTCTCAAAACTTTATAGAGAGAAAATTGAAATTGCAAGCATATTTTGGTTTGAGTACATATTACCTCTCCAGAGTTATTTTTAAAGTACAAAAAACAAGCTGCAATCCAAGAAATGCAAAGTGAAGACAGCGCTTATCAAAAAAGTTTCCCAAGTACTTTAATTCTTCTCCCCTCCTGAGACAGCTCTTTAGTTTTGTTACATCTATCTAGTTTTGTGATTTCTCTCTGTCAAGCACAATGTCTGTAGGTGTTCCGATTCTTTGTTTAATGATACACAATTAACTAGCTGACATGGGCTCCGTTACTGCTAAACGGTGCACACCCACGAGGCCTCTTACAGCAATTGCTTATGGGAAACTCCCAAGCAAAATGCCTTCAGTAAACAACATCTTCAGTCAGAAATGTGCATTAATTTACACACACAACACACCCCAGGAAACTTCACAGCCCTACTAGCATACATGAACTATAAAAATACTAGTGTTAAAATGCATTTTCTTAGGACAAAAAAGGGAGTACAAATCTAACTTTCCAGTGCTACCTTGCAAAATTAACAGGAATCAGAACTAAGTTACACAACTTCAAGTGCCTAAGGAAGAATACACCCAGTACTTTGCATTTCATGGTTAGTTTGCATTCATGCCACTGAGAAAGATAACATGCATTCATAACCCATTATCCCTACTTCACTTTTTTCTGTGGAATCACTCTCCAAACACAAGATGTGACTCCACATTGAGTGCATCAAACCTAAATTTTGTGAAGGCTTTCACGGGCCCCACCATTCCTAAAAAAAATCAAAACCAAAAACAGGGCAAGTCTTGTGTAGCCCCTAACGCGTTTTGTAGAGGGCGCATGACTGTAACTACTTGTCATCTCATGGGTTTGATGGCAATGTGCGTGCAAATATGGAACCTGGAAAGAGCAGAAGAAGTCAAGCTGAGGAATACCAGAGCAGGAAAGAAGACTGTGTCCACATCATCTTCACCCAACAACTCTTCTTGTTTCCAGTAGCAGCCTCCTTTCTGACAAACCATATGATGCTTGCTGGGGAGGAGGCTCACTACTGCAAACCACTACATTTTTACAGCTATGAGGAGGACAGAAATGCTTCTGCCAACTCACTCATTTCTAGATTCAACAGAATGTTTCAATATACTTCTGCTCCTCACAGTAGTCATGTCCACAAGCCAGAGACCAAACTCTTTACCCTATAAAGTGTTGTTTGTTGGGTTTTGTTTGTTTTTTTTTTAAAGCAGATCACAGAGTGAAGTTAAACGATGAAGGGAAAACATACCTGTCTGCTATACTAAGTGGACACTTCTGCCACTGTAAGGCACAGAAGACCACCACAGAACTTCAAGGAGTGATAACAGGATGTGATGACAAGGTTTGGGAAAGAGATGATCAGAGATGCTTGCTTTCCATTGCCTTGGGAACCCACTTAAGGTACTGCAGAAGGGGAGAACCGTCCCAGGCTTGCTGATCTCTTTCACAAGCCCTGTGGAGGACAGGTTCTCCTTTTCTCACCAATATATCCCTTTATGCTTTACGTTTCTAAGTTGCTCTGCCAGGGACAATTATTGTAATCATCAAAGCCAACATTTTGTTACAATCTCAAAAGTTCACTGTTAAAATAAGACTCTATTATCTATGCCCTGTATTAATACTGAGAAGACCTCAAAAGATTCTCATCTAGCAAGTAAGCTGGATCTCTGGATTGCTCGGCTATATGAAGTGGAAAAACAAGTAAGTGAATCTTGGCAAAAAATATTTCTATTTTTAGGACGTTAGAATTCCAGACTTGTGTTCAGTTTACACCAAGTTTTACAGAAAATTCTACCTAAGCCTCAAATCCAACCTACTACTTTTGAGGGTTGTCTTAACACTGTGTTCTGGAAGGATAAGCAGATACAGCATATACTCAACTACATCACTTGCAAGACTGATGACCATAACTTATTATTCTTTTTGCCTGAAAGGTGGATATTGCTTGAATTCCTCAGTTCTACTTCTTGAAAGAAAACCAGTTCAGTATTCATTTTCAAAGATGAAGCATGAATTATTAAACTTATAAAACACATGTATGTATGACGCACCATACCCCGAAAATAAGCCAGTATTACTCTGCAGTAAGAGGTAACTATTTCATTGTAGGATGATATTAAACTTATTAACCCAGCTGAAACTCCTGGTTTAATACTCCAAATCTTTGGCTTCCAGAAAACCCTGGTGGTACAAATAGAGGCAAAGTAGCAATCAGATAGAGCCAAGTCAAACAAAATCGCAGTTTGGGACTTGGTTCTCTGAAGTTGATGCCTAAACATTACTGACTTCAATAACATCAGGATCAAATCTTGCCTGATCTGTTCCAATCCTGTAAAAGTAGTGATGGACCTACCACTGCAACCATACCAACATCACAAATGTCGTTTCAGTTTAAGGTAACGGTATATATGAACCAATCTGATTCAAAATACCAGACGCACACCTTATTGAGGTACGCTATGTCATGAGCAACACCTCAAAGCACAACAAAATGGACACAGCAGCAGCAAGTATCTATATTATCAAAGACAATGATTTAACTCAACCTGTTGTATTTGACACATGCATTACCATAGGGGTTTAAGGCACATCTTTTGCATTTCCCGATACTTCCACTGCTATTTAAAATGTGACAGTTAGACAAGTATGTCTGCATAACTTCTACCTTTCTAATCCATGCTTGGGGACCACTGTTGGTCAGCTCATCTGAGGACAGTATCTGTGCTCCGGTACTTCCTGTGAACTGGCCAGGTATGGAGTTTGATTGAGCCCAGGCATCAATCTACAAAATAAAAGCAGAATGTAAGACCAAAATAAAAACTTGCACATTTTTCCTTTGCAATTCTCTGCTGCTTCTCAGTAATTTTCATAATGATCCCTCACTTATGTTTAGCGCTGTGTTCATTAACACTTATTTGTAAGCAGATGCCCCAAAAAGCTTATCATCTTTATCTTAACCCTAAAAGCATGAGCTCAGCCTAGCAAGTCCATGGTTTGTGGTTTGCATATCCTCAAATCAATGTTATAAAGTGCAAAATAAAGGCAGAATTTTTAAACATGTGCCCATAAACTGGGCTTCCAAAAACTGTACTTAAAATACCTGAGGAAAAAAAATAATAATAAAAAAAAATACCAGGTGGTATGAAGGGGAAACATTTACTTTCAGAGTTCAGTAGCAAGTTCATCAAAATGCTGATAATATGCAACATACCTGTTCCTGTGCACGATTTAACATGCACATGGCCTCTAAATCAAATGTGTTTTCATTAAGCCTTTTCTGAGCCAGTGCTCGATCATTCATAGCTGTAGTTATGTCCACGCCCTAGGAAGAAAAATATTATTTTTAAAAATGTATCAGACTACAATAATATCCATTTGATCTGGAAAAAGCCGCTGTAGAATAAATGCTAAAAATACTACAAAGTTGTTTTATACATTGAACAGTTGCTTTATATATATATATACACACACACACACACATATATACATACATATATATATATATATACATACACACACACACACACACACACACACAGGCAATGTGAGAAAAAGCCTGGCACTTCTTGTTAAGTATATACAATATGGGCTTTCTTAAACAAATACAAAATTTGAAGTATAGCATCTTGAAAATTTATTATCACCTGTACAAACAAAATATCAAAAGAATTATTTTTAGAAAACTATTTTGGTCACAAAATGTTCTGCTGTATAATTTTTAAATATAGAAGCACATTATTGTTCAGTGGAGTCCTATTAACTGACAGAATTAAATGCAGTTTAGCTAAGAATTAAAAAACCAAAATGCCTTCATATAGCTGTTCACATGAGCACCTATAACTTCAAGTTATATGTATTAAAAAAAATTACAGCAAGAATCATGTGTATTCCATGAACTTGGCTTGAGTGTTTTAAATCTTAATCTTCAGCCTAAAACAGGCTTGCATAAAAGTAAAACCAGACTGGTAGCTCATTACATTCACTGTTTCGCAAAGGATTATTTACATCTGTGCTGCTGAACTAGAAAAAAAGTTAAAGAAAAATAAATTTGAAATTTATCTCATGTATACTAATCTGAGTAATTTGGGTAAAAAACATGGAGTAAATGAAGAAGCTCAATGCAAATATCTACTCTGTGTGCAAAGCAATCAAGAGAAATCCAAAACACTTGGGGACATAAAGATGTAAAAAATTAGGTTAGTATAGAGCTTTTCTGTAAAATTACTTGTGCCTTGTTCTTTAGTTGACGTGCATTTTATGGATCATTCTATTTTGAAAAGAGAAAGAGAACAGTGCTCAGAGAGAAGTGAAATTTCTTCAAAGATGAGCATGTGGAGGAGACTGAAAGGGCTGGAACTGTTTGAAGCAGAGAAAAAAATCCAATAATCAAAACAGCTGGTGGCATATAGGCAAAGTAAATTATGTTTTGGGTTTGGTTTATTTTTTTTTTTTTAATTCGTTTCACAAAAGACTTCTATCTTTTGCTAGTCACTATCTGACAACCTTTGCCTTGCACACATTATACTAAAATAAAGGGCCAGCAGAAGAAATGGAAACTAATTTCAAATTGACTCTGCTGAACATAAAAATACAGTTAATCCACAAAATCCCTGTCACAGGAACCAGGTCAAGAACGTAGTAAATACTGGAAAACAGCAAGAAACAGGCATGGATGTCTACAACTGCATAAAACAGTAATTATGTTTATACTGACTATTAAATCTTATTGCAAGACAGGATTTTTTTACTATTTAGGATAAGAAGTATTTCTGCTGGGAAGATCATTCCTGAAACATCTGGCACTAAGACAGACTTAAAATCCCAGAAATCCTATGTGTCTATGAAACTAACTGCAGTGTTTGTTTTTTGTCCAGGCTGACAAAAAACACAGATCATAAACAAGGCACAAGAAGAATTAAAAGATTTTCTAACAATCCCCTAACATGACAGTCGCATATGTAAAAGTACGCCTGTTTAAAATACACACTTTCTTGAATTAATATTTCCTTTACATAGGTAAAATAATTCTTTAATGTTTTGGTTGTGAAACTGGTTCAGGAGATAAATAAAAGTTATTCTACTCACCAAAAGCTTCAATCCAGCAATACACATAGGCATGCAAGTAGTCCACTGAAATCACATTGGGACCACTCACATACTCAAACATACATGTGTACTTTAGTGCTTTACCGGACTGGGGCCTATTAGTAGATACCCTGGTTAGTTAGAATTCCCATACACTTTCCCCACATGGTCAGTCACCATTTTGGAGACCATCATGGCTTTGTATTATGTCAAGATACTCGATGGCAGCTTTGGATCTTGAAAAAACAAAATCTCTGCTTGAAGTATGAAAAGTTATTATTATTTAGTCAAGTAAAACAGTTTCAAGTTCAGCATGCTATTCTCTGTAAGAGTTCCACCTTTCCAGTCCTGACTTTTAACAACATTTTCCCCACAGACACAGATCACAAATATTGAAGGAAAAAAAAAAAAAAAAAGGCTAACAATAGAAAGCAGGCATTTCTGACACACTTCATAGGCCCACCAACACACCAAATGCATTTGCTACATTTTTAGATCATGAGGGCTTCTCTGCATGATAGTAACCTGTGTATACTCCAGAAAAAGTCTGAAAGTACAAGAGTTGAAGTGTTTAAGTTACAGCTTCTTTCTCATAGGTTTCTCTGGCTTCTAGAGACATGCTGGTGCTTTTGCTCAGTCAAGACTTTTGTCCTCCATATCCTACTGTCACAAACAACTATATTAAAAACATAACGTTTTATTAAAACAATTTGTTATGTATTAGCAGGGGCATTTCAGACTGCTTATTCCCGTAACAAATTCTGTGACTTGAATAAAAACATCATAAAAACAATTACATATTTTTTCATGTCAACATGGATTTTGTCAGAAGTGTAACAATCAGATTTCAAAATCAGCAGCAATGAATGGAGGTAAATTGTACGTCAAACTTGCTGAGGATCCAAGCGCACTCCCCCACTACCCCACTCCAACAGGAAGGGAGTTATGTGGCTTATTTTGCTCAAAGGAAGCCACTTCATCCACAGAGTCCTCATAAGCATTTAAAAAATTAAGCAGAGAAGCACTCTGTTACCCTTCAGGCTCCCTGGAGAAACGTACGGGGATTCTGCTACTACAAGAGTATTACTGTACTTCAAAATTAAGGATTGTCAAACCCAAGGGGATGGTATGCTCTGCTGTCAGCTAATGACCCTTGAAATCACCCTTAACACAAACCAAGTTAAAGGTAAATGCAAATAAAAATATTTATTTACAAAATATAAAAACAGACAACATTGTTACAAGCATTTATAAAGATACAAGTGACAGAAAGGAAAAAAGTTGTATTTAATATATTTACTCCAATGTCAACTTTTAAGGCCTCTTCTACATCATCAATACACAAACCATCAGTGCTCAGCTAACCCAATTTGTCAAAGACACAAGCCTAGCGTCACTGGCAACCTGGATGCAGACATCTACAGCCTCATCTGAACTACGAGCAAACCATTTGAAAGACAAGACTTTATACCACCTGGTAAAAACATGGCCAAATGTTAGTATACAATGTTTCTCTCCTCTGGACTTTTTATATATACACTAGCAACTGGGAATGACATTGTGCACAAACATTTCAGAACCTCTGTTGCCTTAGTGGTTCATGACAAAGACTAAATAGCAGTTACTATGTACACTGAGGGATCAATAAATTGGGTGCCTGACCATCAAACTCTGGGGTAGACCGTGAAAGTGTCTCTTGAATGAGTTATATTCACCGTGCTTTTGGTGCTGTAAAAGACACAGAAGAATATACCTTCTGTGCTTCAGGAAGCGAATGGTACCATCTTACAAAGTTCTGGAAAAACAAAGTCCACCAAGTGGAAAGACTGTTTCATCAGAAATCAATGTCAAGGCTTTTTTGTTTATTTGCTTTGAAAGGTATGAGAACAAGTCTTCAGACGGAGTGAGGTCAACATTAACTTGAAAAAATTTACATCTGCCTTAAATATTTAAATTACTTAATTACAAAAACCCCACAAAGCATCCTTTTGAAGACAATTCAAGGGGGAAACATTTGCTGTGGTTTTTTTTTTCATTTTATTATACATACAATTAGATTTTCCTTTGGAAGGCCACATGGAAGACAACTATGTAGGAAATGTGACTGTAAAGCTGAAAAGTTAGTAGACACATCCAAATGAAATGGCAGTTTTGGAAACTACTTTCCAATGTATTTTTAATGGATTACATATCACTGCAATGTTATTGCTCTAAGATTGGTACGATAATTTTAAATATTATTAAATTTATCGTTATGAAAGTCTTAACTTAGGCTATTAACCTCTGCAGGAAACCAGACAAGAAACTTGCTTTTCATCTTCAAGCAAAATTCTATTGAGACAAAGAAGCCGCTAGTTGACAAAAGCACACAGTATGGGTCCAGGTTGCTTTCATCATTGCCAACATGAGCACGGTGACAAAATCTGAAGACTGCAGCAGCTCAGATAATTAGCTTATTGAAGTGTTAGACACTATCTATGTAAGTGCTTTTTTTTCACAGACTGCAATTTGACACCAGGCTGAATAGGTAAGGGTTTTGGTTTTCTTATGTGATATGCTTTCCTTCCCTTCCTTACCTCAATGGATGGTTTGGGGAAAACATCATCCTTGCTATCTTCTTTGCCTTTTTCAACTGGAACCCATTCTCCATAGACACTATCTGCTTCTTTTTTCCTATGTTGAGACCCAGATGAAACAGGAAATTCCTTTGACAGGCTGACTTGATTTTTTGGTTGTGGTGGTGGAGCTGGTTTTATGCTGGGAGTCTTAAAAGAAATAAAATTAGAAAAAGTTAAAACTTGCAGAAACACACGATACTCACAAGTCTTTGAGAAAATTTATTGCATATGCTTGGTATTAAGTTTTCATAAAACAGTCATCCTTCTTACTAACTTGAAACTAAAAGCCTTTATAACAAATCATTTTACCACAGCCCTAAAAAACACCCAAGCAAGCAACAAACTGCAGTATAAGAGAGGATGAAACAGCAACAAGCTAAAAATCACTTAAATCAGCTTCAGCAGCCAACAATTTGCAGCAAAATCTCCCTCTCACAATTAACCTCCCTGCTTTCTCTCCACCCCATCATAAAAAGAACAATCTCAATCTGCCACACGTGTATTCTGTAATAGAAAGCTCCAAAATAAAAATCCTGGGCAGCAAAAAAACATTGGCTGTGATATCCATATAATGATAAAAAGCTCTACGTTACTATATATAGGGAAAGTAGTTTTCAACATTTTTTTTCTAGTTTTTGATGACTTCTTAATAGCAGCATGAACCACAAAGTAAATTAAGTCTATGAGCTTGTTTTCCTTCGGAAGTATTGCTAATATATTAAGAGTCAGCAGAAATCCCTCACAGATTCCTCTTTTAAGGAGGCCAACAGAGCCCAGACAGCTCACGGTATTGGGTAAACTCCCACTATCAAAGGAACGTGGATGGAAACGGTAGCAAGACCAGGATCCAGAAAGAATGGAAAGAATGATACTAAAAGGTTCAAAGCTGCAAAAAACAGGCAGAGCAGCCTATAAACATTAAAAAACACTCCTCTTTGGAGCCTGTATGGAATTCCATGGTTCCCTGAGTTTCACTGCACCTCTAATGGTACAACATAAAGGATAAATATATTTCTACCGTATGTCTTAGCTTATTTTGCATATGCCACAAGCTATTTGTTCCTAAAAATATAAATGCTGTTAATATTTTCACTTAGCATTTTAACACTTTCATGGTACTTTACACCCTGCAAAACCAGAGTCGACTTTCACAGGCATAAAAAAAAAAATCCCCGAAATATATATAAAAAATAAGATAAATTCTAATCCATGCTTCAAAGCATACAAATCCTAGATGCATTTAAAAAACCCACTCCCTTATTTTATTCCTTCCAACATGCTCATCTCCAGGAAGCATTAACACAAGCTCCGACAGAGAAAAGCGGTCATCCAAGGAGAGGGTTTAATGGGACATCGTGATCCTCTCCGTAACAGGCAACATCAGTGATCCCTGTTCTTAACATAGCATTTACTTCACTATTAGCTCATCTCCAAAGTAACAGAACTTTTTTCTCCTTTTAGTGAACACCTGAGATCTACTGCAGAAGCAGGCATATAAGATATGGAGTCTGCAAAAAGCTGATGGCATCTCTTACTTAAAACACCTTAAAATGCTTTTCGAATTTTGCTAGGAGTTTTTTGTCTCTTAAAGAAAAACAATGCTGTTCCCAAAGCATTTCCCAATTCCAATGCTGCTTGTAAATTCACACTGATACTTTGGCAATGAAACCATAGTAAAAACAATCCTCTTGATGTTATTTAAGCTTTAAAAGTTGTAAATACTTTAATGAAATAAAAATGAATTCAATCCAATTACAGGAACTACCACAATTTCATAGACTGCAGGTAGTTTCTTACTGTAGCAAGAGTACTTTTAACAATGTTGCACTGCAATATCACCAAGATTACCAATCGCTGTTTAATTTCTGTAAAATTACCTCCATTATTTAAAAAACACCGCAATACAAAATACTGAAAATTAAAGAAGTACTCACACTTAAATTGAAAAAAATAGGTTTGGGTTCACTGAGCTTAAAAGGATGATTGTAGAAAGGACGTTCTTCCTCCTCTTCATCAGAAACATGAGGCTTGTTCACTATCACATCATCTGTGCTTTGAGCAATCTTCTTGCATTTCTGGAAAAAAAAGAAAAGGCACATAACAGCTCTGAATAAACCTGGACTTTCAACCAAAATATACAAAAGTAACATTTTACAAAAAAAGGTTTCTTTTCTAAAGCAGGAGGTATAAACTGATAAAATCTTTTAGCAATGTCACCAATATATGTATTTTGACAGTTTACACACATTATCAATCACCTGCCTAGATGTGCTAGGCACTCATGCAGCAAGTAATTTCACAGATCTAAGATTTCAGCAGCATCCTGTAAAACTTGCTGCACAGCGCTCGTTGCAGAACGTGTGTCTAAGGCTCCAAGCATTTCAGAGCAGGAACTCTGTGGTCGTTTGGCATCCCACATAACTAGTATATTGGAATCTGATAGAATTCAGATGTAATTCACAGAACTACTATACAGGAAAACTTAGAATCAGTAACCATTTATTCTTAAGTTCCACTGGTAGTGCAGGGACCTAGTCAGATGCGACGGCTCTAAAAGATCTCAGATTTCTTCTGAAATCTTTTGATGCTGGCCAAGTACACAAGACAGAGGTTGAATAGAAAACACAGTTGCTATGGGGATACTGCAGTAAACTGAGAAGAGAACCTCCAAGAAAAAAAAAAAAAAAAAACCAACCAAAAGAAGACATTCTAGAGAAGCTGGGATTTTACAATGAAAAACTCTTTACTGATATGGTTACCTGCACTAAGTGTTTACCAGTAGCAGCTATAACTTGGTTCAAAATACATTTGAGAACATGATTGTATCATGTTTCTATTATGTCCCCATTCATGAAAAGTATACTTGCAAGGCATTTGAGGACATAGTATTTGAGGAAATAATACTGGCAAAGTGAGGCCATCATCGCATTTGATTCTAGCTCAAGTTTGTAAGTCACATCTGTTTGATGACCTGATTGCTAGCACATAAGGAGCATACACGCAGCTCTATCGCTAAACATCAAGACATATCAATGGCATTATTCTCATCGGGCCTTATAAAGAAAGATTCCTGCACTCCTCTGTACTCAGACATTTCCAAACAACGACTGAAAACACAGTCTTTACGTAACAGGAAAAGCCTGCACTATCTGGAAAGCCAATCAACAAAATGTGTTCTGTATAGTTACTAGTTGGCTCCCAACTAATTGGAAGCCGCTTGTCCAGTTTGCAGGTTATATTGCAGAGCGGGAAGACAATGCAGCTAGCTCTTCAAGAAGCTGAACAGGCTCTGGAAGGGTTCTCCCCTTGGGCACACTACCATTAAGTGACAGCCTGGACTGCTTCTGTGGCCAGTTTTGATTGAACAGAACAGCAACATCATCCAACAGATTCCCACAGTTGGAGGGGGCAGGGAAGGGGCAGATTTTGGGCTACAAGATTAGCACTGCATCTAGGTCAGGCTACATGAAAACACACTTAAGATGTCTGCACAGCATATTTGCACAATCTCAGTTTTTTCACTAGCGAGTACTTCTGCTTCCACTACCCCTCACACAACTAAGGGATTACTTTTCAGCAATCCGACATTGCTTAAATCTTTATGGAAATAACATCTGAAATTATTTCAGCACTGTCATACTGATGCTGCAGTAACTATTTTTAAAAGGCACTTTTTTTGTCATTCCCAACCTTCTTTCTTTTCTGGGGAAAAAAAACATAGGGGAAAAATCAGCAAATTGAACAAGGTGACACTGCTACAGTAAAAGGACAAGTAGCAATTTTTTCCCCACAATCTGAACAAAAACATCCCATTTGTGGACATGAACTGCAATGAGACAGAACTGCAAAAATAATTCTCTACAAACATCTTGAGAGAGCATGTTAAGATATACACAAGTGTGTGATGTGGGCATTAGATTTTTAACCCAGAGATGACATTTAACAATGGGAAATTCACTAACAGAAGTAAGAACGTAACTAAAAATATCAGAACCAAACGAAGTGAAGGCTTTGGGCTTTTATTAACAGGACTATAAGGAGAACTACCAATTTGTACAAAATTAGAATTGAAACCAAAAAAAGAAAAGGAATTTGTTTTCATGCATTTCCATGGAATTAAAAAACCTGTGTAGAGAATAAGGGCTCAAACCACAAGCCACCTTACCCCCGAACCAAGCGCACAGAATGACAGCTTGCCTAGGAGTCACAAAAAAAGAAATGCCTCTTTTCAGACTTGATATTGTTGTTCTCACTTACCTCAGTGAGCTCCTTTAGTGTATCTCTTGAAGACTTCTGATTGGCTTTGTCGTCTTTCTTCTGAGATAACAAAGGCATCAGGCTTGGTGGTAAGGGAACACCAGACTTAGCACACATGGCGGCTGCATTAGCTTTGGCTATTTCAAGTAGCTGGGCCTTGTCTAAAAAAAATTTTTTTTGAGAAATTTGTTATTTTTACAGATTGTTGTTTTAATAATAAATAAGCATTTCTGGCAGACTAAAAGTACAGAGAGAAAACACAAGATTTTTACTCACATTGTGCATGTTTACATACTGTGAAAATAGCTAAAATTGCACTTAGTTGCTCCAGGCTTTTAAAAATTTGGTCTACCCAACAGACAAGTGAAATTGCAAATTTAACACAAAGCACAGGAGTCCAAATCACAGAACTCAAAATCCTCCAAACCCCTGAAGTTCTCATGCCTATTTTACTTCACCAATTCATTCTAGTTTTGGAAATACTGAGTCATTTCCACCCAGTGTAAATGCCAAAGCCTCTCTTCCTAGCTATCTCTGAAAAGCATTTATAGGTCTTAAGGAAATCCCCTCCAGTTCCTCAGTATGTATCCCGCACACTGCTTAGGAGGCACCAACAGAAAAACATCAGCACTGAATAAAACATGCACTTGTGTTAACTAGAACTACACGCAAAACCATTAATAAAACAGTATTTTGCTTTATTAATAAAAAAGGCACATGCAGCCCTATCATAAAAATAGGAAAGGAAAATAAAGTATGTCTTATTTGAGCTGCTAGTCTGCAAATAAAAGATTTGCCGTTATTTCAGCTGTACTAAAATCCTAAAAGGAAAACATGCCTTTAATTAAATACACAGATACAGACTTGCTGCATAAGCAAAGCAAAAAGGATAGGTTCAAGGAAGCTTGTTAATTCTCATGTTATGTACAAAAATACTCCTCTGATAGAGGCCTTCCATAACAACTTTATGAGACAGGACTAAAAGAATCAGAACCTGAGCTCCACAAAAGGAGGCTTCCTCACACACTGTACAAGAGCTTGTCTCTTAAAACTTTCTCTCTCCTTATGCAACTCAGTACCTATAGAAACTACAAGGCTTCTCTTCCTCCAGACACAGAGAAAATATGCAGTTCATTAAGATTTTTTATTTTCCAGTAGACTGGGTCTGGGAGCATTTTCAGAAACAAGTCTCTCTTCCCACTAAGTTCCTACCATTGGGAAGAGGCAAGACAGAACAATGGAAATGGCTAAACCAGCATTACAGCTGACAACAGAGCGAAGAATTCTCCAGCTGGCACTTACTTTCAAATGTTCTTTCACGCCCTATTTTTTCTCCAAAACCTAGAAACTCCCAAGTTCCTTACAAAGTACTTGACCTTTACTATTACAACAGTGTTTCTCAAGATTGCAACATACTACCTCTGTATAAGAGCTGTATAGCCAAGATATAACCTGCTCTAAATACACTTCAATTCAAACGGTAACACCTTGTTTCAGCTCCAACATAAAACTTCTTACTGGAAGTCACTGCCTACAAGTAATGCACAAAATGACTTCCAAAAAATCCCTTTTGAGTGCTATAGAGATATGTCAAAACTATGTAAATGAACACAGTATCACCTAACCATAGAACTACTTAAAATAAAATTACCACTTACCCAAGTCTGTTAGACGTTTAGGTGATCTGCTTGAAAATCGTTCCGATGACCTTGATCTACGACGATCAGGTGATCTGCTGTATCTTCTTCTCCCTGAAGATCTTGATCGCCGCAGTCGAATTGGAGACCTACTAGAGCTCCGTCGTCTTCCTCTTGATCTTGATCGTCTTTGACGAATAGGTGTTCGACTCCTGCTCCGTAATCTAAGTGATATTCTACGATCTCTTGAATCTGATCTTCTTCTTCTTCTATCAGTAGATCTTGATCTATTTCTCTGAGATCTCTTACGCCTGTCTCTTGATAATGAACGCCGTCTTCTTGATGCTGACCTTGACCTACTTCTCCTTCTGTGCCTTGAACGCGATAACGAGCTAGATCGAGAGCGACGATTAGATTTCGATCTTGATGCTCTTCTCCGCGTTACTGATCTGGAACGATTCCGTCTAGAGCGAGATTCTGTATCGTATCTCTGGGACCTAGAGCGTCTGCTTCTAGACCTCCGTGAAGATTCTTTGTCTGTTACTTTCTCAATAGATTTGGATCGACTCCTTTGGTGAGCAGTAGACCTGGAGCGTCTACGTCTAGACCTCCGTGAAGACTCTCTATCAGCTGCTTTTTCAGCAGATGTTGACCGACTCCTTTGGTGAGCAGTGGACCTAGAGCGTCTACGTCTAGATCTCCGTGAAGATTCTTTGTCTACTGTTTTTTCAACAGATGTGGATCTACTCTTCTGGCGAGCGGCAGACCTGGAACGTCTACGTCTAGATCTTCGTGAAGACTCCTTGTCTGCTGCTTTTTCAACAGATGTGGATCGACTCTTTTGGCAAGTAGGAGATTTTGAGGGTCTGCTTATAGATCTGCGTGAAGACTCTTTGTCAGACATTTTATCAACTGATTTTGATCTAGATTTTTCACGCTCAGAAGACTCAGAACGCCTACTTTCCGGTATAAAAGAAGAGTCCTGTTCCTCCAGCCTCTCAAGAGGCATGGAATCCTGTTTATCTTCATCTGCCAAAGAGGGCTCCAAATCCTCACCCTCTTCACCGGTGGTAGACCTCGACTCACGATCATCTGACGATGTGGAGTCTCTTCGTTCAGCTGTCAAAGACGGCTCCACATCATCTCCTTCTTCACCAGTAGTAGACCTCGATTCATGCCCATCAGGGGATGCAGAGCGTCGGTGTTCAGCTGTCAAAGCTTCCATATCCTCTACTTCTTCACCAGCAGTAGACCTTGACTCCTGTTCATCTGACGATGTTGAATCTCCTCGTTCAGCTGTCAAGGAGGGTTCCATATCCTCCACATCTTCACCAGCGGTAGACCTCGATTCGTGTTCGTCTGAGGATGTGGAGTGTCTACATTCACCTGTCAAAGACAGCTCCTGGTCCTCTGCTTCTTCACCAGTGGTTGACCTTGACTCACGTCCATCAGGAGACACGGAGCGTCTATGTTCAGCTGTCAAAGAAGGTTCCAAATCCTCTATTTCTTCACCAGTTGTAGACCTTGACTCACGGTCATCAGAGGACGTGGAGTGTCTACGTTCAGCTGTCAAAGATGGCTCCCTATCTTCCATATCATCACCAGTGGTAGACCTTGACTCATGCTCATCAGATGATGTGGAGTCTCTTCGCTCAGCTGTCAAGCAGGGTTCTGCATCCTCTACCTCCTCCCCAGCAGTAGACCTTGACTCATGCTCATCAGAAGACACAGAGCATCTACGTTCCGTTGTCAAAGGCTGCTCCAGGTACTCTGCTTCTTCACCAATGCTAGATCTTGACTCATGCTCATCAGGGGACACGGAGCGCCTATGTTCAGATGTCAAAGAGGGCTCCCGATCATCTATTTCTTCATCTACAGTAGATTTCTGGTCATGGCCCTCAGGGGACACAGATCGTCTATGTTCAGAAGTCAAAGAGGACTCTAGACCCTCTTCCTCTATTGGAGATTTTAACTCATGACCTTCCTGATACGAGGATGTGGAATGTCTACGTTCAGCTACCAAAGAAGGCTCTAGATCCCCTGTTTCTTCACCAGTGCCAGATTTCACACTGTAGCCATCAGGGGACATGGAGCACCCACCTTCGGGCATTAAAGAAGGCATTGCATCATCCGTTTTTTCACTGGAGATGGATTTCAAATCATGGGACATGGAGGCTCTATCATTTAGCATCAAAGGTTCGCCTACTTTTCCAACAGTGGGGAAGCTCAACTCCTGGCCATCAGGGGATGCTGCACTTTCATTTTCAGGTGTTGGAGAAAGCTCCCGCACATCTGCTTTTTGAACAGGAGTGAACCTTACTTCCTGGCTCTTGAAAGACAAAAGATAATTTTCAGGTGTCAAAGAATCCATATCCTCTGTTTTCTCAGCATGAGTCAATCTTGAGTCATACCCTTCAGGAGACATAGCATGTTCATTTTCAGATGTCAGAGAAGGTTCCTTAGCCTCTGCTTTTTCAGCAGGGCTAGACTGCAGCTCCTGACCTTCAGGGGACATGGCACATTCACCTTCAGACATCAAAGACAACTCCTGCACCTCTGTTTTTCCAGCGGCAGTAGACTGCAATTCCTGGCTATCAGTGGACATTGAACTTTCACTTTCAGATGTTTCCGAATGTTCCTCCATTTCTTCTTTTTCAACAGGACTGGATACCTCATACTCATTTTCAGATAGCAAACAACATTCCTGCACCTCTGTTTTTTCAGTAAAAGCAGAAAGCAACTCCTGTCCCTCAGGGGATGCAGCATATTGACTGTCTGATATTTGTGAAGGCTCCTGCTCCAGTGTCTTTTCAGCAAAGGTAGATTGTAATCCTTGGCCTTCAGGGAAGATGGTATATTCACTGTCAGATGTCAGAGAAGGCTTCTGCACCTCTTTTCCAGCAGGGCTGACTGTTACCTCCTGGTCCTCAGGGGATACAGCATATTCATTTTCAGACAGCAGAGAACACTCTGGCACCTCCGTCTCTTCAGCAACGGAAGATGGCAATTCATGATCTTCAGAAGACACAGCATATTCATTGTCAGGTACTACAGAAGCCTCCTGCATGTCTACTTTTTCAGAAGAGCTAGATCTCAACTCCTGGCCCTCCCAAGATACAGCATATTCATTTTCAGATGTCAGAGCAGGCTCTTGCATTTCTATCTTTTCGACAGAGGGTGACCGCAACTCCTGGCTCCCAACAGACACCGAATATCTTTCTTCGGACATATGATGAAGTTCCCGCATCTCTGTTTTTTCAGCAGGGGTTGATGTCAACTCCAGGCCATCAAGCACTACTGTATATTCATTTTGCTCTACCTCAGCTTTTTCCAAAGGGGTGAACGTCAACTCATGACCACCAGAGGAAATGGAACATCTGCTTTCCAGTATCTGAGGTGGCTCCTGCACCTGTATTTCTTCATCAGCGGCAGATCTCAACTCAGGGCCATCAGGGGATGCAATACATTTCAGCTCAGATGACTTGTGCACCTCTACTTTTGCAGCAGAGATAGGTCTCAATTCATGACCATCATGCAACAGGAAAAGCCCACCTTCAGATGTCAGAGAAGTCACTGGGGGCTGTAGTTTTTCAGTAGGTGTGCTTACTGATTCACAAATACCAGCAGATTTGGGAAAGTCACATTTCAGTGAGAAAGAATGCTTCTGTATCTCCACTTTTTCTACTGCAGTGGATGTCAATGCATAGCCTTCAGAGAAGGCAGAACATCGAAGCTCAGATGCCAACGACAGTTCTGCACCTTCTGTTTTCTCCAAGTAATTATGTTTTGATTTATGGCCATCATGGCACACAGGAATTCCACTTTTAGACATCAAGCAAGATCCTGTACCCTCTATTTTTCCAGCAGGCAGGTATCTTGATTCATGAATTTCAGAAGATTCAGAGCAGTCAATTTCAACTACTTGTGAAAGCGTTGGACCATCTAAATCTTTGTCAAGGGATGATCTGGACTCATGAACTTCAGAAGAGTTGCAGCTTTGCCCTATGGTTGTCAGTACAACTTCTTGCATTTTTTCAGAAGATGACACTGAAATGAGGTCATCAGAGATCTCAACAAAACCACACTGAGATGTCAGAGAAGTATCCGAGGCCTTGACGTTTTCAACAGATAAAGTTCTTTGCTCATTTCCAACAGGCGACTTGAACAACCCACCTTCAGACATCAATGGCAGCTCCTCTGTTTGTGCAGCAAAGCTGGATCTTGATTCATGTCCATCAGGAGACTTGAAGCATTCACTGTCAGAAGCCAAAGAGGGCTCATGCATCTGGCCCTTTTCAATAGGCAAGGAGGCAGACTCACAGAAATCAGGGAACACAGAGCATGTAACTTCATGAGCTAGAGAAGATTTTTGAGTCTCTACTCCCTCAAAGGATAGTGGCCTTGACTCAGAGCTGTCAGCCAACTTGGAAGATTCACTTTCAGGTACTTGCAAAAACTTCTGAAGCTCTGTTTTTTCAGTGGGAATATGTCTCAATTCATGACCATCAGACACGTCTGAGAGTACACTTTCAGCCATCAGAGAAGAACCCTGAACCTCTGTTCTTCCAGAGGATGAAGAGATTGCCTTGCAATCATCAGAAGACACAGAGCACCCACTTTCAAGTGTCAGAAGAGGCTCTGGACCCTCTACTTCTTTGAGAGAGGTAGATCTCAACTCATCTTCATGGGATGCAGAAACCTGAAACTCTGTCACTGAAGTTTCTGGATCTCCCCTTTTTTCAACAGATGAGGACCTTGACTTGGATGTGGAGTATGTAAGATCAGGTAGCGATGAAGAGTCCAGAGCCACTGCTTTTTCAGCTGATCCATTTTCAGATGTCACAGAAAGGTCTGAAACCCGTGTTTTTTCCACAGGTGTGGACTCCTGGTCACCTGGGGTTTTGGAGCTATCAAATTCAGACATCACAGATGGCTGCAAATCAGCTGTTTTTTCAACAGATGAGGAGCATTCCTCAAGACTATCACAAGTTTTGGAAAACTCACTTTCAGATGCTGGCGGCAGCTCTGGGCCATTTACTCTTTCATCAGACAAAGATACTGACATGGGACCATTAGAGGATTTGGAGGAGCTGCCTTCACTTGCAAAAGAAGGTTCAGGAACATCTACTTTTTCAAGACATTTGGTTGACTCCTGAAGTTCAGAAGACTCCACATGCTTGCTGCTGCACCTTACTGAGGATAACTTGTTCTCTCTTTTTTCCATAGATTTGGACCTCGACTTCACACTATCAGAAGATTTGGAACGTTTCCGTTTTGATTTTTTTGAAGATTCCTTGCGCTTTTTTTCAACAGACCTAGACCTAGACTTGTAACGTTCAGAAGACTTTGAGCGGCGACGCTTAGATTTTCGTGAGGACTCCTTCTTTTTTTCCACTGATTTGGATCTGGACTTGTAACGGTCAGAGGACTTTGAGCGCTGACGTTTCGACTTCCGTGATGATTGCTTTCGATCTCTTTTTTCTACTGATCTGGATCTAGACTTGTAACAATCAGAGGACTTTGAGCGCTGGCGTTTAGACCTCCGTAGAGATGCCTTCCGACCTCTCTTCTCAACAGATCTTGACCTAGATTTTGAACGATCAGAGGAACCAGACCCTCTATTTCTGAACCTCCATGAGTATTCTTTGCCTCCTCTCTTTTCTGAAGACCTGGATCTAGATTTAGATCGGTCAGAGGACCTGGAATGTCTGCGGCGGGATCTCCAGGACGACAATCTACTCTTTTCCACTGACCGTGACTTAGACCTGTAGCGGTCAGATGACCTGGAACGCCTTCGTCCAGACCTTCGAGAGGACAGTCGTTTTTCCACTGACCTGGACTTAGACCTGTAGCGGTCAGAGGACCTGGAACGTCTGCGCCCAGACCTTCGAGAGGACAGTCGCTTGTCCACTGACCTGGACTTAGATCTGTAACGGTCAGATGACCTGGAACGTCTGCGCCCAGACCTTCGAGAGGACAGTCGCTTGTCCACTGACCTGGACTTAGACCTGTAGCGGTCAGAAGACCTGGAACGTCTGCGTCCAGACCTTCGAGAGGACAGCCGCTTTTCCACTGACCTGGACTTAGATCTGTAGCGATCGGAAGACCTCGAACGTCTACGTCTGGACCTTCGGGAGGACAGTCGCTTTTCCACTGACCTGGATTTAGACCTGTAGTGGTCAGATGATCTGGAACGTCTACGTCTGGACCGCGCAGAGGACAGTCTGCTCCCTCTCTTTTCTGCTGATCTGGATTTAGACCTGTAACGGTCAGATGACACAGAACGTCTGCGTCTGGACCTCCGGGAAGACAATCTTCTCTCTCTCTTCTCCACAGATCTGGATCTAGATTTGGAATGTTTTTTTCTGGAAACTGAATAGTTTCTGCTCCTAGAACGTGCTCTTTTAGAGGTCAAACGTCTGGAAGTAGAACGTGACCTTGATTTTTTCTTCCGCTTCCTAGATCTGGACTGAGACTTGGAGCGACTCCTTTTTTGCTTCTTTGCATCATGTTTTTTATCACTGCTTCTATGGCTACTTTTTTCAATAACTTTCTCAAGTCTCATCAGTGTTTCCTTCATTCGTGCTGCGACATCAGGTTGCACATCAGATGTTTCTGAATCTCTCTTCTCTGATTCCTGTTCTGGAGTTGCTTCTCTGATAGCCTCAGTCTGTGCAACAACTTCCAACTGGCTTGCCTCTGCCACAAGTTCTGGAACTGCTTCTGTAACAGTCTCAGGTACTGGTGCTGCTTCCACATCTTTTGTCTCTGCCTCCAGCCCCAGGGCTGCTTCTGTGTCCTTCAGATCTACAACAGTCTCAGGCAGAGGAGCTGCTTCCAAATCTTTTGTTTCTGCCACATGAGCCAGAGCTGCTCCCAGCTGTTTTGTGTCTCTGATTATTTCAGATTCAGGAGTCACTGCCAATTCTTTTTCACCTGCTGCATGTGAAGAATTAAAATCTGTTTCTGCTATTAAATGCTCAGATGCTCCAGTCTGCTCTGCATCTTTGTTCTCAACCAGTATTTCACATTCCTGAGCTTGACTTGGAACTGTCACATCCTTCATTTGTTGACACTGCACCTCTTCTGCATATTGTACTTCTGCTGCCACCTCATGTTCCAGTGTTGTTTCCAGATCTTGCATATCCCCTGGTTTTGGAACCGCTTCAGATTGCATTTCAGCAGCACTCAAGATTTCTGGAGCCTCTTCTGTACTCTTCCATTCTGCAGCAGGTTTTGCTTCTAGAACTGCCTGTAGATTTTCTTGCTTTTCAGTGTGCAAAGATTCTGGAACAGCTTTTAATGCATCCCCTGAAACACTCATCACCTCCATATTCCCAGATATTTGAGAAGTCTCCAAACCTTGTATATCCATGCATACCTCAGGCTCATCTACTGTTACAGAACCTTTCACCTCTACTGTCAAAGATTCTTCTCTAGCTTCTGGTGCTGGCTCCAAATATTTTGCTCTCATTGCTTTCTCAGTTTCTGAAGCTTCTTCCAAATCTTTTACAAGTGAAGGCTCATTTTTTTGTGTGTCTGTCCTCCTTGTTGCAACTATATATTCTACAGTAGGTCCCTGAGTTTTCACATCTGCCAAAATCTGATATTCTGAAGTTCCTTCCAAGTTTCTCCCTTCTGTCACTATTTCTGATGCCATCATTTCTTCTTCTACTCTGGGGAAAGATGTTAATACTGCTTGCGAATGACCTACTATTCGATCCTGTACACATTCTGAACTTGTTTCTAAAGTTTCTACAGATTTTACTATTGCTTCTTCACCCCTTGCTTTTATTTTGTTTGGATCTTCTGGAGCAACTTCAGAATGTCTCACTTCTCTAGCCACCTCAGATGCCAACGTCTTTCCCAAGCATTCCATTTGTGTCCTTCTTTCAGACCCCGCAAACGTGTCCACATTTTTCATCTGCGTTAAGTGTGGAGGTTTTGATCTCGCTGATGCATCTTTTACCTCTTTGCCTGCCTCAACTTCCAACAAGTTGTCTAAACCTCTCACATCTGCAGTGCCAGAACTGGTAGCTAGTTCAGAACCCTTTATCTCCCCTGCCACCTCAGTCTGTGAGGTTCTTGTATGTGTCACGACCTGAAACTGTGAAATGATGGAACTCATTGTTTTGCTTGCTACAAGAGGCTCTGCAACTGTTTCTGCATGTTTTTGTTCTCTCTCTGCTGTGGTTTGCAAATGCATCATTCCTGCTAATGCCTCAGACTCTCTAACTGGTTCCATGTTTACACATGCAACCACAGATTCAGGAGTCCTTTCTGACCTTTCTTCTAAGGCAGAAAGTCCTGGACTTACTTCCAAGACTTTGCTACCAATTTTGGCTTCAGAATACTCATTTTGTCCTAAGCTCCTTGCCACTGCAAGGGTTCCGGGCTGCAAGACTGCTTCCAAATCTTGTGTCTTTGCCATACTTACAGATGCTAGATCTTGTGGATCTCTCACACCTTTCATGTGCAGGTGTGATGAAGATGTCTGTATCTCTGTCCCGGCTCTATCTGCTTCTGAATCTTTCCTTTCTATCTCTGCTACAGGTCCTATAATTGGTTCCAAACTTTTCACTGGTTTCACAGATCCAGCTTTCATAGCTAGAGGACTGGCACCTGAGCCAGCTTCTACTCCTGCCCTGTCGTCTTTAACATCTTTCTGCAAAGACAGGGGAGTTGCTTCCAAACCTCTCTCATTTGATTCACTCTCAGATCTTGATTCTCTCAGCTCCTCTGGTTGTCTCAGCAATGAGATACCTTCTACATATTTTGCCCCTGTTACAGCTACAGGCTTAAAAGTAGATTCTGAAATTTTTGAAGCATTAGTATTTTCTACTTGCAGAGTAGTCTGACTTATTTCTTGACCTTTTACTCCTCTCAGCGCTACAACTTCCATGGCTGCTCGTGCAGCCATGTTCACATCTGTTAATTCTGCTGGAAGTGCAGATTCCTGTGTTCTATCCACACTTCTTGTTTCTGTCAAGACTTCAGGTTGTAGGAACACTCCTGACACATTCAGCACTGCTGCAGGATCAGTGGTACTTCCCAGATCTTTGACTGTTTCAACTTGCAGACATTCTTGAGCTGTTTTGATATCTCTTGCTGTAACGCCCACAGGTTCCATGACTGTTTCCAAAGTTTTGGGCTTTACTACAGCAATTGGCTGCAGAGCTTCTTCCAAAGCTTTCACATCTTCCATATGTGCAGACCTTCTAGCTGGTTCGATATCCTTCACTTTTGCAACAGCTTCTGGATCCAGGGGTATTTTGGCACTCTGTACTTCCATCTGGGTCACAGCAGTAGCTGCAGATATTTTAAAAGGATGTTGCAAAGATACATCTGCCTTCAATACACTTGAACACTCCATAGGGCTGCACTGTGTTACTCTCAAATTATCAGATGTAATTGAGGGCTTCAGGGCTGGCTCCAACGTTCTGCTCATGCCCTCTAATTCCAAAGATCTTTCCACATTTCCCATATGCAGAGACATTTCAGTTGCTTCTGGAATTTTCACTTCTTCCACGGCGACGGACATGTGAGCTACCTTCACAGTATTCAGATCTGCCTGATGTGCAGATTTAGGAACTGCTGTTGCATCACTCGCAAAAGATACAAATGCTGAAGTTGCTTCTAACTCTTTTGCTCTCCCCTGTGCCACAGACTGTAGAGATGCTTCTGAATATTTCAACACCTCCATGGTCTCAGACTCAAGGGCTGTATCCAAAGCTTTTACTTCCCCAGTGCCTTTAGATTTCTGAACTGCTGAATCCTTTAGTGCTTCTATTACCTCTGAAGCTAGAGTTGCTGCTGAATCTTTCTGAATTTCAGATTTATTGGTGACTCCAAATGGGATGCTAGATGAAGTATCATTTCCAGTATCAACAAGAACACCCTTTTCACTCACATTAATAGCTAAAGGATAAATATTTTCGTGAGACTGTTGAATTTGTTCTTCTCTAGTGCAAATTTGAGCTATACTAGCATTTCCTTGGACATCAGACTGACTGCCTTCTAAACTAAATGGAGGATTTGTTCCACATAAAGTCCCCTTCTCACTTCCAAGATTTTCCATAGATTGCTGAGAATCAGTTCTTGAATGAGAAGCAAGTCCTAAAGCTTGTCTATCAAGCTCCTCACTTGCTTTTAAGCACAGTTCTTCTGGCTGCACATGGACAGCCAGATTTGCATCTCCAAATCCTCCATGCTGTACACTTGATTTCTCTAGCATCAAGTGAGAAGCAGGCTGCAAGTCAGCATGTTCTCCATGACGTGCACTCAACTTTGACTCCTTTGCCTGCTTTTTATGCTTTTTCTCTTTCTTCCTTTTCTTCTTCTTTTTCTTCTTCTTCTTGCTTTTGTGTTTCTTGTTCTTCTTTGATTTTTTCCTAGGAATTTCATCTTCAGCAGTAGAGCTTCTTTTTGTAGACTGAGTACTATTTTTCACAGTATTTTTGTCTACATCTAGAAAAAATGATATTTTTTTGGTAAATGTTATTAAAACTACATTTTTTTTACTCTTTTAGACTAGCGACCAAGCACACGGATAGAGGTACAAAAGATTTAAACTTTAAACCCATGCCTTCTTCACTAAACTACCATGCACCAACAGCACACACTCCCTTTTCAGCCCTCTTAGCCTTCCTCTCGGGAGTCATTTTAAGGAAAAATAATTTTTCTTTCAAAAAAATCTACTGACCAAATCTTCTCGGTCAGTAACACAGTTCCTGTTGGAACATATCTCTTTCCAAGAAGTAATTGGCTATACTTCCGCCTAAAGAATGCTGAGCAGTGCATACTTCCAGAAGGCCGGAGATGTGCTTTCAAACTACACTAAGCTGCATGTGGAAGTGAAACAAGAACTCCCACTTTCCAGACAAATCAGCGAAGTGGTGGGATACTTGCTGTATAAAATACCCATCATCCCCTACTAGGCTTTAACTTGTCAGTAAGCCCAATTTTACTTGTGTGTTAGAAATCATCTAAGCATATTTACTAAGTTCCTCACCAAGTTCTTCAAACAAATTTTGAGAAACAAAATCTACTTCCCCGATCCCAAACAAGCTTAACAGCATTGCTGGCAAGCAGCTGCTCAGACTGGACTGCAGTTGACACATGCAACTGCAAACCTGCAAGTACCTGACAGCACTTCTGCTTCAGACAGGAAAGTAACTAATAAATTCAGGTGATGCAGGGATGGCAGGGAAAGAGGAAGACTGAGGTTTCAATCACCTTCTTTTAATTCTATACCTCACTTCCTTCTGAATTTAACATGTGGTATGTTCTTACCCTTCTTTGGTTCTAGTGTCATGTTTTCATGAGAAAATCACATCTATTAAAGGCAACTTACTAAAACCTTTGTTAAATATGAGATATATATTCAAGTGTGCCTTCACCTTATCTTTAATTATAGGGATAGGGTGCCATCCAGAGGGACCTGGATAGGCTGGAGAGGTGGGCCCAGATGAACCTCATGAGGTTCAAAAAGGCCAAGTGCAGGGTCCTGCACCTGGGCCAGGGCAACCAGCATTATCAGTATAGGCTGGGAGAGGACATATTGGAGAGCAGCCCTGTGGAAAGGGACTTGGGGGTGCTGGTGGATGAAAAACTGGATGTAAGCCACCAGTGCGCAATGGCAGCCCAGAGGGCCAATCACATCCTGGGCTGCATCAGAAGAACTGTGGCCAGCAGATCAAGAAAGGTGATTCTGTCCCTCTACTCTGCCCTGGTGAGACTTCACCTGGAGTACTGCATCCAGTTCTGGAACCCCCAGCAGAAGAAGGATGTGGACATACTAGAGCATGTCCAGGGGAGGGCCACCAAAATAATCAGGGGAATGGAGCATCTCTCATATGAAGACAGGCTGAGGGAGTTGGGGCTGTTCAGCCTCGAGAAGAGAAGGCTCCAGGCGAACCTCATACTGACCTTCCAGCACCTGAAGGGGGCCTACAGGAAGGCAGGAGAACGTCTATTTAAAAGGGTTTGCAGTGATAGGACAAGGAGTAATGGTTTTAAGATAGAAAAGGTAGTCTGGATATTGGAAAAAAGATCTTTAACACAAGGGTGATAGATCACTAGAATGGGCTGCCCAGAGAGGTGGTGGAGGCCCCATCCCTGGCCATCCCTGACTATTCAAGGTCAGGCTTGATGGGGCTCTGAGCAACCTGACCTAGGTAGAGCTGTCCCTACTAGTGCAGGGAGGTTGGACCAGATGACCTCTAGAGGTCCCTTCCAACCTAGAACAGTCTATGGTTCATACTAGCCAGAGCAGCAATCTGGATTCTCCAATTATAATCTCGCTCTGATTAAAAAGCATATTCTTTAAAGTCAACAATGCAAATTCAATTAAAAAAACCGTTGGCAATTGCTGTATCTTTAAATGTGTCCAACTTAAGATTCCATAAACAAGTATCTCAGTTAGTTTTAGGCACATTTTTAATAGAATAAACAGCTTAACAAAAAAAATACTGTTTCCATCACTCTGTTATGAAGGCAATGAAAAGCAGACAATAACCCCCAGTCAAATGACCTTTTCTACACCGCATTTTCAGATAATCTCTGCTGCCCAACAGCAACGTTAACTCCTTTCCAGATATGAACAGTGGGAACGTTTACTGTTGTTTAAGTTTATTAACTTCTAAATTAATAAGGTCTCACTTATTTATTACCATGTTAGCTTGCCTTATTCTTTCATGACACCACCCCGGAAGCCAGCCTAAAGTGCTGCTTGTACAGCATAACTGAAAGACTATTGAAAAAACTCAAGGTAAACAAGCCACTGCACATAATAGAAAAAAAGAAAAAATTACAAAATCTTGTAAACAATCTCCAAAACAAACAATTTTCTATGCTGCCTGCTAAGAAAAGAAGAAGAAGAAAAAAAAAAATCACTCCAGAACTATACTTACCAAATACATAGCAGTCACCTGTATTTCAACTCAAAAAAATTGTAAATTAAATAGTTATAACCCTCATCCCACTAACTTGCCCAATTCAGAAATTTTACAGAAAGAACCAGTCCCATGAGATGGGATACTCATATGCAACTTTCTGGCATAATAAATCCAGCAATTTATAGAAGTTACGAAATTGCTACATAAAAATTTCTTAACCTTTGGAAGATGGCAATCTGAGTACCTACATTTTAAAAATAAGCACATTATTCATTTTAAAACAACAAAGCACTTACTCTGACATAAGTTAATCATACAGTTCTGAATTCTAATAAATTATTTTCAGAAACAACCTTGCAAACCAAGCTAAAACACAACACACAACAATGCTTCTCTCCATCAGTGCCAGCTTTGTCAGCAAGAACTGCTCACTGAAACCCCTAAGTATGTATAAAATATATACAAAATAAAGCACAATTAGATATATGTGTATCATTTATGCATTTTAAGATTATTTTAATGGAGAGAAAATAATAACTTTTTCTGCACACTAAGTAATGCTTTCAAATAATAATGAGCTTCAATTTTTAAGCTATGCATTTCTCCGGCCATTTATGGTTGTAGATCACAGTAAACAAAAGATACTTAAGAAACATTACAATAAACACGCAATTTGCCACATGAAGCTCAGTGAGAGGAACAGTACTGAAAAATAGTTTCTTATCTCTGTAAAATTCGTTCAATTTTAAGCACTACAACAACCTTTTAAACAAGAACATATTTGCCAAGTGGGTTTTCATTTACCTGATTTGCACTGCAGCTCTGTATCAAGGGCTCCAGAGAGCACTTCCTCTATTTTCTGCACTATCTGATCATTCTGACGACTCCCAGCACCAGCAACAGTGTCATCTGAAGGGTTGGCTTGCTCAGCTGGGACTGTGTCACCATTGGGCTGGCCTTCTACCTTTCCACTAACCAAAAAAAATACCAACATAATACAAGCAATTTTGAGCCTTTTTTGACCTTTTTTGTTTTTTTAAAGGAAGAAAAATCATAAGCATTTATTATACTCAACCCTTCAAAACAGTATTTTAGCCTCCTGAAGAAGCCATGCTTTTAGTGAAACATCTGCCTTTTAATTAACTTTCATTTATTCACAACAGAACACACTGTAGCAATTGAGTATTAGGCACAAGAGAGGAAAATGTGTTCTCAAATATGCCACAGTCCCCATGCTTTATGTAAGAAGCTGCATAGGCTCCACTCACAAAATAAGCACCCATCACTTTCTGGCAGATTTTGCTTACTTTGCAAGCTAAGGCTAGAGAAAACTAAAGGAGTTTAAATGTAGTAAGATCAGTAAGACAAACAGCATGGGCAGTCCTCTGTTCCCCTCCTGCCCTGACACAAGAGACCAACACTGAATACCCCTATACCCCTGAGTGAAAACAGGGACGCGTTTGCCAAGAGACAACGCATGCATCCGCCTGTCCTTCTGGGGGGGGGGGGGGGGGGGGGGGGGGG
>JAVSBS010017190.1:10740-34066 GCA_033124195.1 Coracias cyanogaster
AAAGATTGAAATAGGTTTGAAAAGTTTGAACAAACGGGCTGCAGCCTGCTGCTTTCTCTGCATCCATTTGCTACCTTGCCACACAAATACCGCATTATGGGGAGAGAAACGTGCAAATTGGGTTCCTGCTGCTGGCTCCAATTCATTTTTAACAATGATTTGCCAAGAGGAGAATATAATTAGATTTTGGAGTCCTCCTAGGTTACGTTCAGAAAAACACAAACTGAAGCATGTTTCTGATTTTCCATTATACAAAAGAATCTAAACTTCTACACAAGCAAGTCAAACAACAGTAATACAAGTGTTAAATGTGAGTAGCTTTTTTGTCAGCTTTCATTTGCTAAACCCCCACTGGCTGGACCAGCACACATGGCAGAAAGGTCTGACTGCTTCAGACACCTTTGTCCCTTCCTCTGCCACAAAAGCCTCACACCGAACATCAGCAGGAGCTTGCAGACAGCGCTGCGCTTCCCACACCAGACCAAAGGCACAAGATTCTTGCCATCACCAAGACAAATGAAAAAACATGAGATAAAAAAATAAGTGGAGTTTTTTAAAGCCAGCTTCCCCTTGCGTTCCGAGCCAGCAGAAGACTGCCCTGGGTGCGTGGCATTGGCCCAGAAGCCCTGGGGTTGTTTGAAATAGTTGCTCTATTACCTCCACCTCAAAAGCTGCCAGCATTCCCCGTGTTTGTGCCTTTAGCAAGACCAGTGGATTAGCTGAGGTTTAGGTTCTTCACAGAGCATTGCAACTCAGAAATGCTTGAAACGCAGAGATAGCAACAGATGGACAAGCAGTGGGGCGGCCAAGAGGCAAACCAGATATTCAAGGTTTGGTGATGCTGAAAGTTGGATGATGTCAACAATTTGGTCCCAACACGAGGACAAGGAGGAAGAGCAACAAAATAAGTGAAGAATGGGAAAATCTGGATTCATTTAGTCCTATTTTTGACTGCAAGTGGCTGCTGACTGCTGTAGCTGCTCTGAAGGCTGCCCAGCAGGCACGCTGCCTGCCTCCACTTCATCCCCACCGCAACGGGAGCCTCAAAGCAGTGGAGCAGGGAGGGGGTTGGCATGTCCCCAAACCAGGGTGTAACACTAACACAGTAGAAGATGTTGAGACTCCCCACCATGAGGCCACAGAGGGGGAGCTCATGGGCATGAGGGGCAGAAACCATGGCTGAGCCAAGTCACCACATAGCAAATGCCATTTAAGATGGTACTTTTCAAACCACCTTGAAGCATCCCCGTATCTTTGTGCCAGATCTGGCACCTCTGTGCCGAACCTGACTGCAGGTCTGGACCACTAGTGAACTTGCCCAAAGCAAAGCCATGCTCAAGCACCGGCAGCATCTTGGGCAGAGATGGAAACTGCAGGGCTGGCACATGCATATTTGACTGCATCCATGAGGTAGGCCTGGTCAGCAGAAATTCAAATTACAGCAGCACTTCGGGCCTGCAGCCATAACCTCCCTGCTCTCCCATTTTAGGGCTGGAAAAACCTTTGTGCAGGACCTTTAACCAGGGCCACCAGGCAGGCAGTTCCTCTAACAATGCTACATCACCTTGCAGAAGACACAAGTGTCACTCAGCAGTTTCTGCAGAAACCACAAGCTGGAGCAGCAAGACCTTTGCCCATCCCTCTCTTTCCCATCCAAGGCTATGCAACCCACTTAACCCATTTAAAAAATAATTTCTTTACTCTTTGCTGCAGAAAATACAGGCAATACCGCAGCATTAGCAGGTGGTGAGAGGTTGTGCGGGACAGGCAGCAGCACTGAGTGTTACCCAGAATAAAGATGAACCCTGTGCACCATCTCGTAATAGGCAGGTCCTGCTGTTGCCAGGGGCCAGGCCAAAGTTCAGCTCTCCCTGTTGCCAAAACTCAGGCTGCTCTAGATGTGTTGCAGCAGCTGGAGAAGGAAAAGAGGGGGATGGTTTGTAGCAGAACTGGCCTTAGCAGAGGGTTAAGGCCCTGGCTCTTGGCTGGGTTTGTCAGAGCACCCCAGGCTGCCTCCAAACCCCACTGCCCAGAGATGTGGGATGCCTGGTTGAGGCACATCCCCAGGGACAAGCAGCTTCTGTGGGCAAGGGGCTCTGTCCCTGGGGCTGTGCCACCACCGAGGCAGAAGGTGGATGGCAGCACAAGAATACCCAAGGAGCTTAGTGCCTGCTCATGGCAAGATCTGGTCCCTCCTACCCCTCAGATGCAACCGGGGGAAATAAATTCCCCAGGTGGCATTACCAGCTGCTTGAGAGGAAGATGAGTAACAAAACATCGTGGAGATCTTCTGATAGCCACAGAGTAAAGCAAGTAGCACCTGCATCTGAACTGCAGCAGAGGGACTTCAAAAACACTTTATCAGCCTTTTCCTAATTGGAAAGGGCATAAAAGGAGCAGCCCAGCAGCCCTGCTCTGGAAGGAAAGGCTGAGGCTCCCACCAGGGCCGAGCCCACCCTGGTCACCACGCTGTGTCTGGGGGCCACCTGGCTCCCTGGGGCTGGGGGTCACCTTGCCACACTACCACAACCCTCCCATCAGTCACCCCAGCCACAGATCCGCTTGCCCCTGCCAGTTTTGCCTGGAGCACAATTCATTTGCTTTTCTGGCCTGCCCGCTCTTGTCTGTGGGCAAAGAGGAAGCCCAAATTGACATTAAAGACAGGAAAGGAGTTTAGCAGCATCAAGGCACCTATCAGCATCCAACCGCTTGGCCTGGGGCTCCAGCAAAAGCAGAGGAAACTGCTGCTGCATTTCCCCTCTCCACACACATGTGGGAGGGTGAAGCCCGGCGGCGCAGAGATCTGGCCACAGCCAGGAGTGCATCTTGCACAACACACAGGCTCTTCTGCTCTGCCTCAGGCTCTTGGGTACAGAGGAAGATCAGTTCGTCACTTACCCGCCCACCTTCACCCAGAACAAAGTAATCAAGCCAGATCTATTTGCGGACTCAAAGCCTGCAGATGTTTTCAACCCAGCTTACTAACTTGTTTGGGAAACAAGGACCTCAGCCATGTCCTTCCACCTAGATCTGGTTTCAAGGCAGTCACTGAAGGTTTAACCCAACTTTCATATGAGCAAATAGTACCCTCTCCCTTCCAAGGCTGGAGAAACACAACGGTTTCTCCAAACCACAGTAAAGATGGAGCTGAAATCACCAAGCAATTGCTATCAGATTATGGTGTAACAGATAGCAAAGGCATCAACATTTAAGCTTTTGGCAATATTTCCTACTAGAGGTCTCCACCCCTCCTATGGGTTCCCCAGACTTCAGTAGATGAGAGTCTGATGCAAGTCCATCATCAGTCTGAAGTGTGAGGAGTCCTCCAGTTTCATGGGTCTCAGATCTCCAGTGAGCTGAGGGCTCAACTGGTCTCTGTGTCACAAAGAAAATCCTTGGGAAATGCAAGCACCTTCCACCCATGATTTAGCTCAGGGCAGGCTGGCAGCAGGTCCTCCAGCACAGCCAGGAAAACACGCACCAGTGATCTTGATGAATTCAAATGACAGTGGCTAAAAATGAGGAAAACTGTTTGGGCAACCAAGCAAAGCTGGGATGGCAGAGCATCTGCTGAAAGCAGCACAGCCAAGGCTGCTTCTCTTGGCTAGCTGGAACCCAAAAACCTGCTGCTTTCCTAAACACCGCTCTCTACATGTTCACCTTCAACCCCCCACGACTTCCTCCACCTGCTCCAAGGACCCAGCAGCCAGCCACAGGGAAACACTTTTCTTGATCCCTCCTCCACTAAGTCTCTTATTCCTCATTAATAAAAGCCGAGGTAAATGACAACTAAGAGCTTGATAGATAAGTTCTGCTAAAGGGACTGCCCCCAGCCATTGCTCAAGGTCCCCAGATATCACTCCTTGGGAGGGATGGGCTGCAGCAGGGTTAGACTCTTACCCACAGCTGCAACACAGCCCATTGCCCCCTCTCCATCCCTCATCCTCACATCTACTGGCTCCAATTTTCATACAGCTAATAAGGTAACTCCATCTCCTTAGAAGCCCCACTTTTCAGGGAACACACCACTCTCCTCCCCTTCACAAATGCAGGAAATTGCTGGAAGAAAAGCACCAGCAGCTTCCAGATACCGTCAGTGACCTCAGCCAGGTTCCTAGCAAAGACCCCCATCCATTCGGGTAGCCCTGGGCCAGCATCAGTCCCTCTCTCTGCCCCACTTTCCCAGCAGCACAGAACAACACGGTAGGTCAGGGTGTCACACAGCACGAGCCACAGCCACTTCCAAAGCCACCTCTAGCACAAATTTACACAAGCACATCTTTCTCAGACTCAACTCCAGAGTCACCCTCTTTGCCTTGAGGAGAGCTGCCCTTCTTGGAGCCAACCTCCTCATCTACTGCACAAAGCACAGGCTCTGGAAAAGCCACAGGGAGCAACCAGGGGGTAGGGGGACAGTAGCAGCCAGGAGAGCAAGGGCCAGCTTGCACACAAACCATTTGCAATCACCCACCAGCTGGAGATTTGCCACCAGGAGAAAGAGCAGGGACAAGCTACATCTTGCTGGATTCCTACGAACTGATGGGAGCTGTTGGTGCATGCTCTGGTGCCAGCTGCCTCCTCAACCCCCATCTCCACACCAAGCAGTGTCATACCCAGTATCAGCTAATGGTCATTAAACCTGGTCCCAAAACCAGGATTTCTTACCTGGTGTAACACCAACGTTGTTGGTGGGCAATGAGCACAAAGCAGCTGGGCAGATCCAAGTCAAACCAAGAGAGCAGAAAACAATAGTGAGACAGGTCAAAGACTGACCTAGGCAAGGAGGTGGGCTTAAATGCAGCTGAGGAACAAATAGGGTGGAGAGGGTGTGGGAGGAGGCCCCAGATGAGGCTGGTCAGCCTAATTAAGACCTATCAGTGCAGGCAGGACCCTGATGCCCTTTGCAGGGGGAGGATGTGGGAGCAATGCTATGGGAACTGCTTGGGAAACTCATGATAAACCAGCACTTCCCCCATCCTTGGCACAGTCCCATTTTCTGCGCACCAGCAGAGCTGGTCTGTAGGGGTTTTGCCAGGATTGTTCAGGTCCTGTCCCTGCCTCAGTCTCAAGCCAGGAATCTGTTTTCAGGTGCTCTGAGAGCTCAGTTTCTGCTGGGTCTGTCTGTGTTCAATGGACAGATCAGAGCAGGAGTTTAATTTGGGGCTGAACCTGGGGCAGGAATAGCTCCCTGCCCCAAACTCCTATGCAGTCCTGCAGCTCAAATGTCACTTGGTTTCCCTTGCTTCTAAAAAAAGCCAAAACCCCAAACCAAACACCCCCTCCCACACTTCCTCTGCAAGATTCAATGTCAGACTATTTGCTAATCTGGGTCTCTGGAACAAATTCAACTAGTCTTTCTCAAAAGTGATTTGCAAGCTCTGAGGCATTTGCACTTTGGTTTCCAGACACACGGTCTGCCCCAAAACTGCCGCTGAGGCTCCTGAGCTGTAACACACCAGTAATGACCTGCACAGAGCAGGGGACTTGCAGCCATCTCCACTGTGCCCCAGCCACAGCCTGTCTGTCTCTTATGGGCTGCGAGCTACTGCAGACAAGTGACACCCCACAGACACAAGCCCATAGCGCTGGACCAGGCTGCACCACTTGGGCCAACACTTTAACCAGAGCTAGATCTGGATCCTCTGCTGTCAGCTTACTGGGTGACCTTGGAAAAGTCCACTGGGATAGAATACAACCTGCCTGGGAGAGGATGGCAAAGCAAATCAAGATCTCAGGATGAGAAGGTGCTTTAAAAGTCACTTATAAAGGTATTTGGAAAGAGAAGGGCTTGCCTTTCCTACCCCCAGCAGACATTGAGTGACCCCCAAAAAGAGTTTACCATCTCAGTCAATTTACAGTAAACATCTCACCTCTGTGCATGCAGCTTATTTTACACATTCATAAATACACGTCCAGCACACGCTGGGGCTGAGCTGCAGTGGCAGAAGGATGCAGACACCTAATGTTCCATGAAGAAGAAACCCTCCTCCCCATTTCCCTCCCTGCTCCCAAGCCGTAGGCATTGTCCGGTCTCTGAACACCCCTCCAAGCCCCATCACTGGGGGCAGCAGTTCTGATTTCCCCCCCAGCCACACTCCTGACTTCCTCACTGGACCCTGCTGCTGGGTCTCCCTCCTGAGTGGCTGTAGAGAAGTGGCTGCTCTTCTCCCCACGGAGGTACCCACCAGCTACAAACTCTTACTGAGGACAATTTATATATATAATCATCATTTGCAGGCTAAATATAAACATCTTGCTAGGAGGTGAGCTATATAAATGCCCCGGGCCCTTGTGTTTCTCAGCATAAAAGGCTGACTGCCCTTGCAGGGAGTAGCCAGCAACCCTCACCCCAGCAGCTGCTTGCTCCCTATCACAGCTGAGGGAAACTGAGGCACGAAATAAACAGGGAGAATCCCTATGTGAGCACTCCTGGTCTGTTGCCATAAACAACTACCAGGACCGATCCATCACAGGTAGGGAAATCCAACAAGGCTTGAATGCTGGTGTCTTGGGGGTCACAGGAGGAAGAAACAACGTTGAGACCTGAATGAGGGAGATAATTAGCTTGTCAGGGCAGAGAGTGGTCAGAGAGAAAGACTGAAACGAGCACAGTGCTCCCCTTGTCCCATCCAGGGCACCCATCCGCCCCCAGGCATTGCATGGACTGGTAGAGGGAAGCACCTTTGCTTCAGTTCACCTTCTCCCAACAAAAGCACACTGTTTGCAGCAGGCACCCAGGTGTGGCTGTTGCTGCGAGCTTCAATCCTACTCCCAATGCTATTAGCACAGGATGATCACGTGCGTGTGAAAATCTGCCTGTGTTTCACAGATGTCCCTGGTCTCTTATGTTCACTGCTCAACACCAGAAGCAGGTTGCCTGAGAACATCAAGCCTATATGAGCACGAAAACATATCCTAGCCCTCCACATTTCCACTGTCCATTCTATCTGGCTACCCAGGGAAGGGTTAAACCAAGGTTTTGCAGCACTGCTGTTGTTCAGTGTGGCTAAGCCAGTGCTGGAACAGACTTGTTCCTTCGTTCCTTTACCTTTATGCAGGCGGAAGGCAGTGAGGAGGCAGTGAAGAGGCCATGCAGTGCTTGGCAGCACATCTCTCCAGGGTCCTTGCAGTGACTATGCAGGTCAGGCTGCCCCGGGAAACACTGTACTGCAGCCAGGGGCGGAAGATGGATGAAAGCCATGGGGTCTGCAGCCCCACTGGAGAGTCCTTCCAGTGAGCAGGCGCACAGGGAGATGTCAGGGAAGCCAGAAATCTTCTGCTGGACAAGCTCAAGAGTTGGAAGGGCAGCCGGGAACAGAGAGGAGCCGTGCTTCTGCCTTTTTTTGCAGGTTTGCTGTTGCCGGGGAGAGGTTTTAGGCTGTCATCCAGCTAATTCACACCAGAGAGACAAGCACTTGAATTAGTTGCATTATCTGTGCCCGGCTAAAGTGGACAAAGGATTAAAGTGTGCTGAGCACCACCACCATGATTTGCATCTCAGAGCCCCTTCCCACCGGCCCCCTCTGCTCCTGGCCTTTTTTTCTTTTGGCTGGGAGCCAGGCGGCATGAGAGCCCTGTTTACAGAAGTGATGCCTAGGTTAATATTGCAAAAGACTTCATCAAAGCTTTTAGTCGCTAGTGGAGCAGAAGTATCTAACCGCGGGCTGCGAGCTGACCAGGCTGCGCACACAGGGATGAGCCGCCCGCGCCACGCACGCAGCCATGCGCTCCCCACCCTTCGCTTGACCAGTTCCGGTCTCAGCCTGAGGTATGAAAGCAACTTGCTGCCACCATGGCGTATTTGAAATAACGAGCAAATTCAAAATATTATTCATTCTTAATGCTGTGCACAAAACTCAAATGTAGGTGTTGTTTTAGGGAGAAGCACCATCTGGGCGTTAAATACGTATCGCTCTGCGCAGCAGCCTTATGGGCACTTTTTTTTGAGCTCGTCCAGCTGCCAAAGATATTTTTCTAATGCGTGTTCCTTCATGTGGAGAGGATGGGGAATGCTATTGCTATATGTTTTGTGCTGCTGGTCTCAAACCTGGGATCTCTCAGAAGAAGCTCTAGAACTAAACAGTGGTAAAGCAAAAGCCTATCTGTGATCACTGGATCTTAATTAACAACTTTTAAAATGTTTTTTCACCACTAGCCCTTTGTAGGTAGGTGCAGTTTTCCTGAAAGGATCACACCAAGCTCTGCTGCAACATGCAAGCTTTATACGTTTCTTTTTCTCTTGGCCTTTGCAGAGCTTTTCCTTCTCTTCTCAGCACGAGGACTGAGTGACCTTAGCAATTGCCAGCAAGGGGACTCCATATGATGAAAGCAGGTGAAAGGGAAAATAAGGGCGGGACCTAGGTAAGGCCAATTCATACCTCAGAGGAGGTGTGGTCCTCTTCTGTACCTGGCTGTGGTCAGAGTCTTGTGAAATATAAAAGGGGAAGGCAGTTTTCTCAAGCAATCTGTTGCCAGGATCCTGTAGTGAGAAGGAAGGGAGTTGCTAGAAGAAATGCAAAGCAAGAAGTCTAAAGTGTCAGCTGAAAAAGGTGTGGGACACACTGGTGCTTCTGAGCCTCGGGAATACCGTCAGCTCTTCTCCATAGGTCCATTCACTGGACTGAAGGTTTCATGGTAGCTGCTCTCCCTTCCCCAGCAGCCTGTCTTAGGAGGAGAAAGAAGCCATCATGTCCCAAGGAGGAGCTGCAGCACGCGAAGCTGCCAAGCCCCACGATCAGGGATGGGCATGGATGGTCCTACTTGCCGCAGTGCTGCTGCAGGGGCTGACACTGGGCTTCCCGTCCTGCATCGGTGTCTTCTTCACGGACCTCCAGCATGAGTTTCAGGCCAGCAATAGTGAGACGTCGTGGTTCCCGTCCATCATGGTGGCCGTGCTGCATGGAGGGGGTAAGTAACAGCTGCAGGGAATGCCCTCCACCACCTCCTGCAGTGGTGTGTGTTGCTGATGAGTGGCTGTAACAAGGGCACTTTTAATATGTCATTAAGATGGAAAGGACTGGGAGGTCTGAGCAGCCTGGCTGGTCAGCAGCACACAGCATCTCCCAGTCACTTTGATCCATGCCTACATAGTCCAAAGCTAAGTGTCCAACAGACACCAAGCTCCCTTTTGCTGCTCTAAGAGACAAAGGTCAAAGGAGGAGAATCCCTTTCTCTGCACAGCTTCTCCAGACCAGCAGAACTTAATTATTCCCCATAGCACCTCTTTGAATAAGCTGGCAGGTAGTATAGGAGCTTGGGTGCTTTTTTTGATTCACCCTCTGCCCATGAGAGCACATCTCGTTCCATGTGCCACATGACAGCTGTGTTCTTCATGGCTAAAAAGATGCCAAAAGCCAAGCTTCTCCAGGCTGCTTGTTGAGGCAGGGTGTTAAAAGCAACTCCTTGTGCAGTGGCATAGAACGCACACCCAAGCAGGCATCAGGGTGGACGTGAGCATAGCTGGATTAACACAGAATGTGGGTCAGGCGGCACCCTCCAGGTGAAGGGGGATGGAAAGAGGGTTGTGCTCTGTGGATAGTGGAGTGAATCACTTTTTTCTCCCAGAGAAAACGTGGGAGCTGCAAAGGACAGGGTTCCCAGATCCCCTACCATGGTGGATTTTTCTTCACAGAAGAGAAAAGCAAATCCCCAGCAGCTCAAGGACTTCCCAATAAGTAGCTCGTGTTGCTGCTGACCCCTCTATGTGCAACTCCCATGCTTATTTGAAAACCACACCACCCAAACCCCACTTAGGCAAAAGAAGCAAAATATCCAGTGATGCCCACGTATCTGAGCTGCTCCCTGAGTTCACACCTGCCCCTTTCCAATAGTGGTGAAAGGTGACACTATAGTATTAATGAAAACAACCCAGCAGGGCCCTGAGTCATGCTGATGTGAAGGCCGTGGCAGGTTCTCCTGTGCAGGACTTGGCTGACAGCCACCTGACATGGGGGAGAGAGTCTGCACCCCAGCAGAAACAGCTGGGTCCAGAATTGCAAGGTGCAGATGGAAAGAGACCTCAGGGGAAGCTGCTACAGGGGGAATTATCACTGATGGTCAGCAGAAATACAGCAGTGTCCTTGGGGCTTTGAATTTGGAAGCTGCTGGGCAGTCCCTGGGCTGCCTCCCATCCCCTCTGGTCCTGCTGAGGTTAGTGGGAAGAAGACAAATGGGACTTGCTGGCTCTGGGAAATGGTCTCAGAAGCAGCTCAGTCCCAACAGATCCACGAAGGACAAGTCTGGCAGTATCTGCAAGAAAATATCAACTATCCTGTCTACTTAAATGGAGTAATTGTTTTGTAGGAGGCTGGAACCACAGGAAAAGTTAATATAAAGACAGCCAATAAGTAGATCCAAAAGTCATAAAATAGACAAAGAAAGAAAAGCCTCATGTTAACTATATTCACTACCAGCATTTGTTAGGGCGTAGCCAGTGAATTAAAAGAAGGTTGTTACTTTGCTTGCCAGTTATGTCTCCTATTGCAGGCTGTTACAGCAAGGAGTGCTTGGTCTTGTCCCCCAATAGCATAAGGCAGGAGTAATACAACCATAAACCAGGAAGAAGAAACAACAAATAAACAGAAATTAATTACTCCCTCTCAGGCCAAGCATGTATGGCTTCTGCTGCAACTTCTGACCTCCTTTGCAGTGGGCCAGGCTCTTTTTGATTCAGGTTCTCCAGTTACATCCATAATCTTGGCACTCAAACCTTTCCCAAAATTGCATTCTGCTATGTCACCAGTGTCTCTTAAAGGTGCTTCTCTCTTTTCTTCTCCTTCATTATTTTTAATTCAGAAGAACTGAAGGGGAAAAAAAAATATTTGTTGCAAAAATTGGTACACAGGAAAGGAGAGAGCAGCCCAGCCTTGGAGTGGTCAGTGCAGTGAGAAGGTCCCATGCAGGAGAGGTGACCTCAGCTCCACAGAGCCATGGAAGGAAACAGGGAAGGGCACAGCGCAAACAATAGCTTATAAGTCAGCAAGCCCAACATACCTCATTACCTATGTTACTGGGTAAAAGCAATTAATGATTATTTTGTTATAAGAATCATTTGAGAGACCTCAGAATCCCATGGCCACCTCCAAAAGGTGAGTTCAGGCCCTTAGAGGTTCCTGCTCTGAGATATCCATGCACATGTAATTTTCTGGACCCACACTTATACAAATGCAGCACTTTTTTTTAGTACTATTTTTGCAAAGGAAAGCACAAAAGCCCCAGGCAAGTGAGGAAGTAATGTTCAAAACCTAGAAAGCAAGTTAACAGGAACAAATAATGAAAAGCCCTTATGATTTTTAGAGCCAACCTCCTTGCTTTGGACTGTTCAATTTCTGACTTCTAGCTATATGGGTTGGTTAAACAGCAGTACCATCCTTAATGTCTTCAGCAGGAGGAAAAATAATCCAGTCACTAGTATGCTGAACACTTTTTCAAAGGCCAGTTGAAGTCTCAGGTGAAAATCTCCCAAGCAGATCAAAATACAGACAGCTGCACTCCTAATTTTAATAATATTTCACGTTCACTTGACTATGTGGATTTTATTTCAAACCAGACATTGATTCAGGTCACAAATATGCCACTGGTTATTTTCCCTATGCTGACTGACTCCTAATTCTGAAGCTTACAGTCATTTTGCATTTGCTGATATAACCTTAAGTGTTCAGAAGAGGGGAAAAGAAATAATACAACCTGTAAAACTTTGAGGATCCTCAAAGGACCAGGAAAAGCAACTTGACCTTCAAGTCCTCTTTTGCCAGAGCATGCAGAGAGAAGCACATCTCCCACTGATGGTCTGGAGGTGTGAATTAATCTTTGCCTACCCCAAAACGAGGCTTGTGTCCTCTTGGAAGTGGGCACAGTTGAAGCTACCCACCCCTGCCCAGGTACGCCAGGACAGGCATGTTGTGCAAGGAGCTGTGCTGAAAATAACATCTGATTATTTACCTGGGGAAGATGATTTGCAGGATAGCTGCAAGACTCCACAAGCTGCAGCTTGGATGCTACTGCCTGAAGCTTAGACTGGCTCCCATGCAGACATGAACATACCTCTCCAGCCATTTCCAAATAATCCTTCTTAATGACATCTATTTTTCTCCTGTTCTTGATCTAATTCAGAGTCAATCTGTTGCCTCTTGCAGAGAGGTTCACCTACGTAGTGAGACACCAAGGGCAATTTAGGAGATTTTGTGGCAGAATGTTTGAAAAACACAGTGAAATGAGCATGGAAATTTGCAAAAATAGATATATCACCCTGCTTAACAGCTCTTACTCAGAGGCATAGAAATACCCCTGCTTTTTCAAGTAATTCCCAGGATTTTTATCATGTGAGACTAGAATGACACTTGAAGGTCCTTCTTTCATGCCATTTCTAGGAGTTTTAACTAAAATCTGTCACAGGGAAGCTTAGAAAGCCTACCTGGTGACCAAAACCCAAGCAGATCACAGGAGCCTTCCCCTCAGCTAAGCTGACCACTCACTTGGGAGGATCAGGGGATATATTTTCTCTTCCTGGTTCCCCTAGTACAATATGCTGCTGGGACAGTTCTCAGGGTCTCTAGACTAAACAATTTAATAATGGCAGCAGTCCAGTGGGCACAAAACAGTTCCTTCCTCCTTAACTGTATCCTCTTCTACTTCTTTGCTTCCAGGGCCCCTCTGCAGCATCTTGGTGAAGCGATTTGGCTGCAGGTTTGCTGTGATGCTGGGAGGCCTGCTCAGCAGCGTGGGCATGGTGTCCAGCTCCTTCTGCAAGTCCATCAGCCAGCTTTACCTAACAGCTGGCCTCATCACTGGTAAGTACCAAGGGACAGCAGGAAAACCCAGCTCCTGGGCTTGACTGAAGATATGGAAAATGGTGAGAGTCTTGACCAAGTGCTCACGTTTTTCCATTCATCTGTGAAACAGGATAAATCAGAAGCCCCATAGCACAGTGGGAATCATATAGCAGCTAGACCTGCCCGTCATGCCCCTTTAACACACACCTCGCTAGAAAATGCCTCTCACTGGAAAAGACTTCAGGTCTCCAGAGGACAAAATGGAGAGCAAAGACATCTATTTTCTTTAGTAGCTTCTCAGCCTTTTGTCTTTGAAGAAGGGAGGTTTTTTCCAGTCTTTGAACATAATGTGTTGGGACAACGTCCTTCCCATGTTCTCTTGGCTTGTATTTCACCACTCCTGAGCTGGGGAAATCTGGAGACATCTTTTTCCTACCAAAAGAATGTGTTGGTTTTGAACAGAAGTAATGGATGGTAACTTTTCCTTTCCAAGTATTTCTCCTATGTGACTGATGTGTAACCCTTGCTCTTTTCTAACACAGAGAAATTAATTTCTTCAGCCTGGTCACTTTGGGACCAATCCTGTTGGGTCTTGCAAGCTAAGCTGTGTCCATAGAGAGGACAACAAGTAACTCTCCATTGAAAGTGTCAGGGAAGAAGCACTGCTTGTTGCATGCACTGTAAACCCCAAGTTTTTAACGGACTGTTCCGTAACAATTTTAGAAATGGCAGCAGGCCCCAGACAACCGTCAGCTTCGATCAGTATATTTAGTAGACAGAAGAGCACATGTAGTTTAATCTATGTACCACAATCTTTTTCATCCCTTGTGTGGGATTTCGGAGTAGTAAGCACTGAGTATTGTACTACCTGGCAGGCGAGGACATGCTCCAGTGGCACTTGTGGGTGCACCCTGGATTTGGTCTTTTTTCACCCTTTAAGACAAAGCAGAGGGATCGTGTGCTGTCATTTTCTTTCATTCCTACCTTAGGTCTGGGATCATGCTTCAGCTTCCAGGCAGGAGTGACTGTGCTGGGCTACTACTTTGTACGGTGGAGAACACTGGCCAATGCCATGGCATCCACTGGCGTCTCTCTTGGCTTCACACTGTGGCCGCTGCTTTCTCAATACTTGCTGGATGAAATGGGCTGGAGAAACACTTTTCTTATCTTTGGAGGAATACTATTGAACTGTTGTGTTTGTGGAGCCATCATGAGACCAGTTCAGCTTGCAACAGAGTCAGTACAACAGTCACTCAAGCCTGGAGAGGAGCCAGGGAGAAGAGCAGAGGAGGCACAGCTGTCCAATGGAGCATCTCCTCCGCACCCCAAGTTCCAGCAGCAAACCCAAAGGACTGCATGCTTCCAGATGCTGCAGAAGTACTTGGCTTTTGACATCTTCTGTCAAAACAAAGGTTACCAGATTTACACTATTGGAGTGACATGGATGATGATGGGGTTTGCATTACCCCATGTCTACCTTGTGCCTTATGCCATCCAGAAAGGGGTGGAGGAACGGAGGGCAGCCCTCCTCATCTCCGTTATCGGGTTAATCAACATCTTCATACGCCCTTTGACAGGGCTGCTCTCGGGACACAGAGTTTTCACAGGGAGACGCATCTATCTGTTCAGCCTGGCCGTGCTCCTCTGCGGGCTCAGCAATTTCATTTGTATCATTTCAGCCGAGTTCAGTGTGCTCATCACCTACTGCGTCATCTTCAGCATAGCCATGAGTGGCATCGGGGCACTTCTCTTCCAGGTGCTGATGGATGTTGTGGAGATGGACAGGTTCTCAAGTGCTCTAGGGCTCTTCACCATCCTAGAGAGTATCACTCTCCTCATCGGACCCCCCCTCACAGGTGAGAGAAGCTATTAAAGCAGGCTGGGGAAAAATGGGTTGTTTAGACACTGGTGACAAGTGTTTGGAAGCATAAAGAAGATAAATAAGGGAGTTTCCAAAGTCATGCAAGCAGGTGAGTTATGCAAAAGGAACAACATAAAAGGGAGAGTTAGAAAGGAACAATCAGCCCCTTCTCACAGCTGCCCAAGTGTCACTGCAGACAGTGAAGAAGTTATCTACTTAGTAGGCAGCTTTGATAGGTATGAGAGTGATGAGAGGACACAGAGAGGAATTACTGTGGTAGGATCTTGCTCTGGACTCTTTCACTGCTTGGCCAGTTTGCGTTGTTTCATCTGTGAAGTCTCAAGGAGTTGTGAACATCCCATTAAACAAATTAACTATGATCAGAATTATTACCAGTCCTACATTATTCAAGAGCCTTACAGTAGAACCTTCTGTTCACTCTTCTTTTTGAGTTGTAGAGTGTATTAATTTTTCTCTAGAGGGATGAAATAAGCTAGTTATGACCCTAAATCCATTAAATTATTCACAGATTTTGCAGTTCACTCCAAATGCCACTAAGTGACTTGTCCAGGACACACCTGCTCCTGCAGTACAGCAGCAAATTCAAAAGACTAACAAACAAGAAATGTGAACCTGAGCATGAATCCTCAAATCAGGCTCTAGGTCTCTTCTGCAGACAATGAACTGTGTGCTGTTCTGCAGGAAAATAACATCTAAGAATGGGATGATAACATGCACCATGTTCCATGGTATTCCCTGGCGTTAGTGGGTCAGTCACTTTTCTCAGAGCGCAAAGAAAGGTCTTTTCTTGGCCGTCTCCGATAGGAGCGGCAGATAGGCAAGACAAAGTACAGTAAAAGCTGCACCATTTCTATTTGTAGTCCTAAACTCTTTCTTCTAAAGAAAAACGCACTATGAAAAGAAACATCATCAATCTTTACTGACAAATGCAAACAAAGGTATGGAAATACTTATGTAGAAATTTATAAATAAGCAGTCTATAGAAAGCATCATATACTTGACCTGAGTATCACCTTTCCGTCTCTAACATAAGGGTTAAATTACTCACTTGATATATCATGCTTCTAAATGTTTTATATTGAGGCGCTTAATGTTAGTCATAGTGCTTGCTGTGCTGTGAATTTTCTTCTCCCTGATTACACACTATTACAGACAAAATTTCAGTTTAGACACCCTAACATCAATTTTTGAGATATTACTTTATTTGTTCTGTTTTCTGATCTAGGATGTAACAGGGTCACTCATTCCAAAACAGAGTGAGTGGCAGAGGCACAGGGGTCCTCTGTGGAGTAAACAGAACTAATTAGCAGGTTGGGGAAAAGTTACTATTTCTTTTCCTTCCTGATTTCTCTGTGTATTGCTAATTACTTTATACGGAAGCAGAAACATCACCTGAGTGGTGACTACAGAAAACCAAACAACCCCTAGAATCTAGAGAAGAGAACTTAACTCTTCTCTTGCTTATCTTTTGTATATGACAGTTTGCTGGATGATTTAGGTTTAACATTTATGTGTCACCCAGTTGCCTTCAGCATTCGTCTTCTCTTTGGCTAAGCTGTGGCTTCTATTTCAGGTCTTCTGGTAGATATAACTAGTGATTTCCACTATGTCTTCTACAACTCCAGTTTCTTCCTGATATCAGCTGCATTATTCATGGGGCTCAGCTTCTGCGCTCTGGAAAAAAAAAACAAATTGAAAGAAGCTTCAAAAGTACCTTTGGATAATCCCTCCAGATATCAATACAGTGAAATGCCAACTGAACCACAGTCTGAAAGTCAATCCTCTCCAGCAGTCACGTATATCACAAGCATATGAAAAGAAAGAAAAGAAGAAAGAAAAAGAGAAACACAAACAATTACATGGCTTGTACAAAGCCACACAAGGCCCAGCACTGAGGGCAGATGAGGTAACAAGTGTCCGCTTTCCATGACTGTTGTCATCCTTCTGCCCTGCACTTGCACTCTGTGGGGCTGTGTCAGACTCCATGTGAGCAACCCAGACCACGGGCTGAGCCCAGAACCCAGCGCCTGCCAAAGAGCTGAAGGACAAAGAGAACCGTGCTTTCCTAAAGCAAACCACGGGATAACAGCCGTGGTCACCACGGTGGACAGACAAAAGCTGTGTCAGTTCAATTGGTTTAAGCCAGTGCCTTCAAGAAGTCACTGGGATTTCACACGCACATTTCAGCCGGTAGCACTGGACAATACGTATTAATAGCCACACACAAAGAATTAGTATTGCCTCGCCTGAGCACACAATTCTGGTGCAGATTTTATGAAGTTTCCTGGTTGCTTCCCATGTTGGGGGTGGCAAGACAAACATTTTCCACAGGAAGTGTGTTGTTATTTTCCACATCTCCAAATATTACATGAAGGCTGCTGCATGGGTTGCAGAACCCAGCCAGGACTCTAGTAAGATCAAATATTTTCTCCTATGAGGTACATACAGGAGTTCTTCATGCCAAGGACATTTCCAAAGCCTCAAAGGTTCAATTCCAAAGCATCAAAAAGGAAAAAAAAAAAAAACACCAACAAACCTTATAGTGCCTGCTTTGTGTAACTAGTGATATCTCAAGTGCTTCTTGATACATCAAAAAACAGGATTCCTGGCTTGTGAAAATACACCATACAGCATTAACTGGGATCCATTTTTGCAGGAAGGGGATCAAAAGTATTACTAGAACTAAGAATAAGTGTATGCATCTTACCTAGGGCCAAATTCAAGGCCACTGTAGTTACCTCTTGTGTAAATTAATTTAGCCCTTTAGTCTTAGGCTTTAAGATTTAATTACACCAGCATTCTCATTATAGAGAGGTTTGCAAAAGCATAACTTAGATTTCTTATAAGCACAGGCAAAACTTAGGATGAAATCTATGGGGAAAAGGATACTGAGAAAAGTCAGTGTTACTGACTTCCATGTCCATACAGCCTTGACTGTAAGAGGCTTTTCTTGCTGCACTGCTGGAAGTTGCCCTTGTAGGTACTAAGATGATCAGTCTCTAGCCTCCCTTAGCATCAGCTCCAGTGGCAAACTGTTTATATTCTATATCACTCCTGATCTGACAGAAGCAGATAACAGCTCACAAAGCACTGCAGCTGAAGATTACTCAACGCATTAGCACCATCAGAAAGCACAATATGGGAGTGAAATAGAAGTAACAGCTTTCAACTCAGCAGTGCTTATCTTGAGACCCGTTACATCAAATTCCTAGCAACAAACCCACAGTTTTCATTAGAGCTGTGGGCTCCTCAGACAAAACAAACCAACCAACCAAAAAAATCCAGAGTGGATGAAACCGCTGAAAACAAGACTCCAAGGTCTTCAGAGACTATAATGGCTTCCCAGCTGACTTTTACACTGGAAGGGCCATCAGCCTTTCCAAAGCGCTCCTGCTCCCACAGCTCACTGTCTTCTTCAGTACTGCTCTAGGATCACTGAACCAGAAGGCTTTCCAATTCCTGATGAAACATATACTTAAATAAGATGGCTAGTGGGAGACACACACACCTGATCTCCCATCACACTTGTTTATTAACTTGTGCAATGCTTACATGGTCCATAACTACACAGTAAACAAGGTCTGGTGCTTCTCAGCTCACCAAAACAATAACTGTTGTATGTTCCCAAGAAAAACACGGGGCTTCCTCCCTCTCAGAAAAACAAAAACTAACAAAAAGGGATCAAGTCCCAAACCTCTTCCAGCTATTGCAAATAAAACAGCTAAGCAGCTGAACACATTGTAATTTTTTTTCTGTGTCTAATTCTTAAATTTTAAATTCTGTTCACCTTTCTACATTCCCTTTCTGTTCTCTTCTAGAAATAAGGGATCCTATCATCCCAAATCCTCCCACTGCTACAAATGTCCCAGGCAAAACAGGCAAGATATGGTGTACGCTACAACTCATTAAAATTTATCCCAGGAAAACAAAGGTTAGTTGAAGAAGCCATAGAATTAATCTCCTGTATGAAGCCAACTGCTCCGTCTGCTCTGCTTTAGCCAGAGCTGGCTGATAAGCAAGGAAATGTATAGTGTAATGCAAGATATGAGAGAGGAAAAAAAAAGGCACTTACCAACGGAAGCTGAGATCAGAGCTCCTACACAGAGATCAGCTCCTCCTACACCATGGCAAAGAAGTCTGTTTTGACTCTTTCTTAGCTGTGCACAGCAGTACAAGATAATCTAGGATCGAAAGTTAGGAGAGTGCTTCATAGAACTGCTTTTTGATGCTCTCAGACTCAACACTAGGGTCACTGGGGTTTATTTGCAGAGTCGTCTTCTAGAAAGAAAAACAACAAATTCACAAATCCATTATTTTAATGTTTCTCAACTTGTTGACTAAAAACTTTATTCTAACAGCCTTACAGAAGTTGACGGAAAACAGGGTTGTCTCCCCTGGTTACTTTCCACAGACCCTTTAGAATTAATTCACAACCCACAGGTTGGAAACAAACCTTGGAGAGAGAAGAGGTAAAGTTTTAGGCTTGTTTCCACAGGTACGTAAGATGCCTGGGTTCCCATAACAGAGAAAACTACCCTCCCTGTGCTCCCGTTCCACAGCTCTCCTCTCCTACCACTCTTTTCAACCTGAACTCCAAGCTGCCTTGAGCAGGAGCTTTGTAAAGCATAATCGAAGGGACCCTGCATACCGAGCATATTGTACAGGAGCAGTAATACTCAGTCCTTAAGAATCTTGGGGCCTAAAAGAAAAATAAAGCAATAAAAGTTCCTTTTGTTAGTTTAAGGTCATCCCATTATGCAAGGCAACCACAGCCTCCCTGAAACAGGTTTTTTAAACACCTACAGACAGTAAAATAACCCTGGCTTTATTTAAGGACAAACACTAAGACCTTACCCACATTCTAAACAAAAATTGACCAGAAATAAATGTCCCTCACTCCCCTAGTCCTCTCTTACCCCTTTCAGCTTCTTTATAATTTAAACTATCATTAACCTTGCAAGGTAAGCATTTTTGCAACAGGCATCTTTCCTTACTGTAATGAAATATTCACCAGGAAGTTCACACTGAAATACTGCAAGATCATGACCCTTAAAAGCCTGAGATACTCTGCCAGTATAGTTCTTGATAACGTTTGATAAAAACCCAGAGAAAGGTCGCAGTAAACTTCCATGCTCTGAAACACTTCAGAAGTGCAAAACCACTGAAATTGCTTGGCATGCCGTCCACAGACCTGGCTAGTGACTGCAAGAAAAGAAACCTAGCTACTAGAAATGAGAATTCACTGAATCCCAGCTTTGCTGTGCTCTCCATGTCAGCAGACTGGCCCCTGGAGCTGTGAATACCCCAGCTCCACTAGCCCACCCTGTGCTAACTATTCTGGCAAACGGCAAGTGCTTGGAGCATTCAGACGATTAAACACCACAACCAATACTGTCAGCAGCCAACCCTGCCCACTGCCAAGTGATCCTTCTGGATGATGAGGACAAACTCCCCACAGTAAGTCAACACAAAGACAACAAGCACAAAGCAGGTCACATAATCTGTACTAGCATGGTCTGCAACTCCTGCAGAAGATCTCTGATGATAGAACCAGGAGATTTAACCAAACTCTCCTCCAGGAGGCAGCTCCAATACAGCAAGTTAAAAGTAAAATATTTCTCACATCTCTTAACCAGCTTTGATTAAACTCAAGACAAAGGCTGGAAGGAGCACAGCTCCCAGGAAGACAAGTACAAGCATTCCTCTTCTCCTGGTTGCTCCTTGCCATGCACTGAACAGCGTGACCCGGAGATGCATCACCTGAAACCCAGCCAGCAGACATCAGCCTTTCCTGAACTGAGCCGCCTGTGAAACCACTCCAGGGGAGGGTTCCTACTGCTGCTGTGCATGCAAAATTATACTGACTGACCACAAAGGTAGTACTAAGAAATGGAAGCCACTGCTTTTTTCCCTCTTTAAATACTGGCTTTCACCCCTTATTACTCAATCCCTGTATCCTTAATCACCTCTCTTTGTATTGACCAGCTCCTGTTTGTTTCCTCCTGCTTTCTCCCGTTAGTCATTCACTTTCTGTGTAATGACAGATGTGGCTTTAAAGTATGTCAACATTTACCACTTACAAAGGCACACATTAAAAGAGCTTTGTTAATAAATAGCAAAGCATTCCAACATAGAAGCGGTCTGTAGCACCTTTGCCATTCATTTCCTATATACACACATATACAAATATATATAGAATCATAGAATCATTAAGGTTGGAAAAGACCTCCAAGATCATTAAGTCCAACCCTCAGCCCACACTACCATGACCACATGTCCTGAAGTGTCACGTCTACAGGTTTTTTTAACAACTCCCGGGATGGTGACTCCACCACTGACTTCAGCTGACAGTTATGAGTTGAAGTTGCTAGCACAGCACTGGCTTAAACTTTGATATCAGGTAGAAATAAATATGTTCACTTTCACATTCTCTATCTTCCTGCATCACTGCAATGTTAAAAGGTTTAGCACAACGGCATTCTGTGCAGCTTCTTTGCTGCTTCTATTTCATGTGGTCATGGGCAGGTATTTTACTACACCCAGCTATGTGGTAGGCGAGATTATCAACCCAACATGCTTGTCAGGGACACCACATATTTAGTGGATTAGTCCACGTTCAATCTGCTTTGTATGAAAATCAACTGCATTTGAGATAATACAACAGATACTAACTGCTCACAGCCCCTTTCCTACCTTATCTACAGAACTTCTATGCATTTAATTGCTTCAATAAAAGCAACGTTTCTGCATAGTTCATCCCCCACACCCCCCCCCCCCCGAGTTTATGATGTTTGCATACCTTTAACTTACATATTTACATGACAAACCAGAGTTGAATCCACTTGTAGTGCTTATAATCACAGTGGTTTCATTGGGATTGTGCTCGTTCAGAATCATGTAATTGCTCTGCTTTGTGCTTAGACCAGGGCATTGTACAACCAGGGTGGAACCACCTGCTGCTGTTTCCATCTACTCGCGCTTCGTATTTTTTTGCCCAGGTAATTTATCTTACCATGCACGTATTGTGCCCTCTTTTCACCTTTCAGCTCAGCTTCTAATCCTTACGCCATTTTACACAAGGCAAAAAAAAATCTTCCATTGTCCTTCTTCAGCCCATGAGTGGCAATCCCCTATTAAACCCGGAATAACCAAACCTTTATTCCCTCCATCATCTCTCCTTCGGCCCCACCACCCCTGCGCTCTTCCAAAGCCACCGTTTTCCCACCCACACGGCCGGTATTTCACCAGGGTGAACACAAGCGATCCAGCGAGCAGCTCGGTCAGGAGCTGGTCCATCGCCAGGCTGAGGCCCAGGGCCGGGAAGCCGGGGAGCAGAGCCACGGCCCGGGCCAGGGTCTGGCCATGCTGAGCAGCACCCCACAACCCACCTGCGGAACCTGGAAGGGCAACGGTGCTGGAATCGAGCAGGAAAAAATACACGCATGTGAAAATGCTCTGAGTAAAGAATTAGTGAGGAAGGGTTAGCTCCTTTGCACAGCAAAGCAGCTAAACCAAAGTTTTGCCCTACACTGGAACACCTCAGCACAGGCTCCTTTATTTGCAGCCATTGTGCCACAGGCTCCACCGGGAAGGAAAGGAACGCCCCAAAGGCGCCCGCCCGCCCACAGCCCTCCCGCGGCCCCGCACTCAGCAGCCGGCTGCGTCCCGCCGCCTCACGGCAGCAGCCCCGAACCCCCGGAGCCGCCGACCGCGGAGGAAGAACCTCCGCCAAGCCCGCCTCGGCCGCGCAGCTCCACGCCCACAAAATGGCGGCCGCTGCGACACGCCCACAAGATGGCGGCGACAGGGCATTTCCTGCCCGGCTTCCTTCAGGCCGCTGCCGGCTCGTCTCCACCCCGCGGGACGAGACCGTAAGGAGGTCTCGCTGTGAGCCAGGGCTGCCCGCACCGCAGCCTGCCGCGGGGTTGCCCAGAGAGGGGAGAGTCGAGCTTCGGGTGTCTCACTGGCGCTAGGAGTTTGGTCACAGAGCGTGGGGCATCACATCGCAGGGGGCCCAGGATGGAGCTGGGGCGGCTGGAGTACCTGCAGGCCCTGGTCACCGAGTTCCAGGTGACAGACAGCCCAGGTAACCACCGGGCACCGCGGCTTGTGCACACTCTTCATGCTGAGTGTTTCCTCTCACACCTCTTGCTTCTCTGGAAGGTTGTCAAGGGCTGGCCCAGGCTGTCCAGGGCAGTGGTGGAGTCCTCATCCCTGGAGGGGTTTCAAAGCTGTGCAGATGTGGTGCTGAGGGACAACCTGGCAGTGCTTGGTTAATGGTTGGATTTTATCATCATAAAGGTCGTTCCCAACCAAAGTGTTTCTCTGTTGCAGAAGCCAAGGAGCAGGTCCTGGCGAACCTGGCCAACTTTGCCTACGATCCCAAAAACTACGAGTACCTCCGGCAGCTCCAGGTTCTAGATCTATTCCTTGATATGCTCACCGAAGATAGTGAGACCCTTGTGGAGTTTGCAATTGGTAAGGACTGCACCCAAACACCTTCGTAAGGCGCTGACAGGCCAGGGGACACCAGGCCTGGTACTTCAGATGGGTAGTTAATCCCCTCTCTTGTGCTCATAAGGCCTTGTTTAGTGGATAATCAGTAGCATAGGGAGAGAGGTAGAATCATAGAATCATTTAGGTTGGAAAAGACCTCTAGGATCATCAAGTCCAA
>JAVSBS010017191.1:16212-33000 GCA_033124195.1 Coracias cyanogaster
ATAGTTCCCCCTCCCCCCCCCCCCCCCCAAACACACTTGGCAAGTTTGGAAAACGTCTGTGGTTAGCAGACAAGCATTATGAATAAACTTACCTGTTGCTATTGATGGTGACAACATCCTTTCTTAGTTCAATAGCTACACCTTCCAGTTTCATGGTGATACGGTTGATGGTTGGAGCGTTGTCCACCACTGTGCGCCGAATCTGGATGTTGAAATCCTCGTAGGGAGCGTTGCAATGGGATGCAAAGACGTAATTACAGAGCCCAGGGAAGGAGAATATGTCTCCATCAAAGGTCTTGAAGTGGAAGTTGCCCCATGTGCTGCACACGCGGTCATTGTGAGCGGGATTGGAAGCTGTGGATTAAAACTCGCTGTAAAAAAATGTCTTCAAATTCCTAACCTTAACATGGTGAAGGTCAACTTGTCCAAGGCTTCATTTTGTCCCTGCATGGTTTTCTCCTGCCTATCTCCATTTGGTAGTTTCTGTCCATCTATCCTTTATAAAACTGCATATTCATTCTTCCCTCCTATCTGTTACTGACCTTATAAATGTTTATGGTTGTGCTAGCTAGAGCTTTATTAGTTGTCCACATTTCATCTGCGATAACAGTTCAATATTATGTTTCTTAACCACCCTCTTTCTCCTCTTAATATTCCATGACTTCCTTTACCAGTGACCTTCCTTATCTGTACTAGATTTCTCTGTCTACATCCCCAAAAACTGAAAAATTACTGAGTACATCTCCTTTCCTTCACTTACGTGTTATTATGGGGTTTGTCAGCATTGGCGGGATGATGTTCACCTTCGATGAAACTGCGGCAGAAGCTAGAGCCAAGGAAGGAAGAAAACAAAAACTGGTATAACAATACCAAAACTTCTACCTAGAGTAGACCTAGGAAGGACTAGGAAATTAAGACGCCAGCTCCAACGAAACGATGTGAAGCCCGTTTTGTTTCACACAGGCCATGGATCGGGCTAAAAGCGCGTACTAAAATTCCAAATCGGAATGGTAGGAAATAATTTTCAACCGTGATGAGCTGCACTTTCTACCTGTTAATTCTGAGTCTTATGAAAGTCTGTGTTGTGTGAGGAGAGGCAGAAGGTCACAGCTGGGGTTGCTGGAGTGCTTGGGCACTCTGAACAACACAAAGGGTTAAGCTGTACCAAGTTAGCTGCCTGTTCTTTGCACCTCCTCTTTCTAAGGAGGGAATAAACACTTTAATTATCCCCTTTGCTCGCTGCTTAATATTTTTCTAAGAGGCAGGAAACCTTGGGAACTGACCACAAATCCATTGTATGGGAGGATCACAAATCATTCCACAGTAAAAATCACTGAAGTTGGGTTGACATCTTAATTTCCCCACTTGGATTTTATAGATATATTTATATATATATAAATAAAAGAATATATAAACATATGAAAAAAGTATAAATATATATTTCTATATACTGGATTTATAGATACATACTAATATGTATGCTCATATGTGCACAGCCCCTATAATCACACAGCTTAGTTACTTATTACTATGCAAATATAGCCACAGTGGGTGTGTTCGGTAAATGGCCTCTAATAAAGATACTACCGCTCTTATGCAGAGAGGCTTGTGAATACACATTTATCTTTATTTGCCATTACCAGCAATATGCTAAGGAGGCTTTTTAGGTGTTTTTACTTTGTGGAGATGTAGCAAATAAATACAAATACACAGCATAAATAAATGAACATACAGTTTTGGTTCTGCTGAATGTCCTCGTTGTATTTGCTTCCTGTTGCCTGCTGGATTTCGGTTTGGGCTCCTGCGAAGAAAGTGTAAGAAGCACGTGAAGTTCAGTGTCCTTTATCTGAACGTTTAAAGCAAAGCATTTGGGTAGGATCAAAGGACACAGACACATCTCTGTAAGATGAAGGGGAGAGTCCTTTATCACAGCAGGGGGAAAAAAAAAAGAACCAGGTCCCCCAGAAAGTTGAAATGCAATTATAGAAAGAAATTTCCTATTACAGAGTTTAAATCCAAATAACATTTTGTGCGTTTCTGCTTGCTTTGTTTCCCTTAAAACTCACCACTAAGGGATTCCAATGGCTGCATCGCAGCCCTTATTTCAATGCTGCACTAAATATCATGTGTATGGGAAACAGTTACGGGAAGAAGTCATGAAATGTAAGAAAGTCAAGGAGCTTGGTAATAGTAAGAGAAGGCACAGAATGGTTTAAAAGAAACAAGGGACTTGAGCCAATAATGGTTGCAGATACTTATATGCCAGGTCATTTGGGTCTGAGCACAGGGACTTTTCTTCCTGAGCAGAGAAAGGCAATGAAGCTGGGGAAGGGTCTAGAGCACAAGTCTGGTGGGGAGCAGCCAAAGGACTCAGGGTTGTTGAGCCTGGAGAAAAGGAGGCTCAGGGGAGACCCTCCTGCTCCCGACAACTCCCTGGGTTGGAGCCAGGTGGGGTTGGTCTGTTCAACCAAGGAACGAGTGATTGGACAAGAGGAAACAGCCTCAAGTTGTGCCAGGGGAAATTTAGGTTGTATTTTAGGAAGAATGTCTTTACTGAAAGGGTTATATGGTGCTGGACCAGGCTGCCCAGGGCACTGGTGGAGTCCCCATCCCTGGAGGGGTTTCACAGCTGTGTGGATGTGTTGCTGAGGGACATCGTTTAGTGATGGACTTGGCAGTGCTGGGTTAACAATTGAACCTGATGAACATAAGGGTCTTTTCCAACCTAAATGATTCTAAGATTATAAATCTAATGCCTCAATCAGGGATGTAGCTTTGCGTTCTTCACTGAGAGGGTAGTTAGGCGCTGGAACAGGCTGCCCAGAGAGGTGGTGGAGTCACCATCCCTGGAAGCGTTTAAAGAATGAATAGATGCGGCGCTTGAGGATCTGGTGTAGTGGTTAGAGAGATGCTAGAAGAAAGGTTGGACTTGATGACCCTGGAGGTCCCTTCCAACCATAATGATTCTGTGATTCTGTTACAGCTGGATGCAAGAAAGTACCTCTGATTGATAATACAAGGGCCCATAGCCTGAGCAGTAACCCAGGAGAAGTAACCAGAAGAACCAGGTTTCCTGTTCAACCCGTCTCTCACTCTGGGGTGGTTTAAACTCACATTTCTGCAGAAAACCTTAAGCATCATACTGTAAGTCTGTTTGACCAGGGGTTCTTGCTACCCCACCTGAAGCTGAGACATGGTGTCGAAAACAGTAGGAGAGTGGCAAAGGAGGAAAAAGTAGGCCATAAGCATGTGACCAGATGATTAGGGCACTCAGCTACATCAAAACTGTCTTATTCTTGTGCCTTGCTTCAAGGATTGTCTTTGTACCTCCAGTTACATGGTTACAGGATCAACTATATAAACCATCTTCCAGTTGAGTTCTCCTCCTATCTATTATGACTCCAAAGTTTTCAGTTCCTTTTTGTGCGTGGCCCTGAAATCCCATACCAGAGGAGGTATTGGCAGAGATTTTTGAGAGATGACAAGTGTTGGCCTGAATGCTTTCATGCCTAGGAAAGACTGACCCTGAGCTTTTGGGTTGGTGCTCTAAGCTCTTGTAAATATGTTAGGCATTTTCTGTAAAAGAATAATGGCTACAACTTTATTTTGTGAAGGACTGAGTCATGTCAGCATGTGATAACCACGCTTGGAACATGTTCTCTAACATGTACCTATAACATGTCAAGTCTAAATCCTCAAAGGATTTAGGTGATGAAATGACTATCAGGACTATGTGAATCAGCAGTCTAGGTGTCTAGAGAGTTCCTCGGTCACAAAGGAACCTTCTGTGTAGTTTAGTCCTAAATTAAGCCCCATATTTCCTTATACAATAAGTGGGAAAAGTTCACTGACTCGGAACTGGATCCATAATGCCCATCTCACTGAACAGGGACCCACATTGGTGGAAGAGGGGGAGATGCTGGAGTCAAGGGTGTGCCATAAACACGGGTCCCCGCTGGTGCTTACATTCCTTGATGAGCATTTATTTTGCTTAAGAACCTCAGCCCAGATGCCTCTATCAAAGCTGGACAACTGACTTTTCCTTAAAAACAACTGGATCAGAAGCACCTTTTTAAAAATTATTTTTCTGATGTAACTTCTGGCTGTGCCTACTCTGTAAGCTGGTTGAGTGCTTGATCCCAGAGATGAAGTCTGAAGGGATTCAAGCCCCAGCTCCCAAAGAGGTCCCCAGGAGACTGCTGGCTCTGGAGGAGAGGGTTCTGGGAAGCCTCACTGTACCTTGAAGTTGCTGCAGTGTCTGCGGTTTCCTTCAGACAAAGCTCTGAATTCTTTTCTCATTTAACTTTGTGTGACCACTCGGGATGTACAAAGAAATACTTTAGGATGGAGTTTGACCATTTTCCATTTCCTGTTAGTCTTTCAGATAACGTCATTAGTTAAATGCATTGGTATCATTATGATCGATCGGTATCAGATGAGACAAACTGATACCAAGTGGGTGAGACAAATGCCGCTGCCAGGCGATAATAGGCCAGAATTTGCTCTTGGTCAACACATCTATAGGAATCTCAGGAGGCAGAGCCTCATAGAATGTTTATTCTAGCATGAGAACCTTTGTAGCAGAACAAAATGGTATAGACGTGTATTTTAGTCTGTTAATTTTTCTCAAGGAAACAGCAGGGGCTTTTGTTTACTCAGCAAATACATAATTCCTGAGGAAATTCTAGCTGCATTGGTTTATTTGGCAATTGCACAATGCTATGTTGCCAACCATTATAGTTGTAAGAATAGTTAGGATAATATTTAATATTTGGTAATTTGGGGACTGATATAATTATTAAGGCTTTTTTTGGGTGCACCTTGCTAAGTCTATATCCAGCTGCCAATCCACATACATAATTATTACAAGCAATTTATAAAAGTGGGGATTTGACCCCCCAGATATAAAGTCGGGCACAGAACGTTTGTGGACAAGGCGGTGGGATTGGGCCAATATTCTTTATTCGCTCAAGACATCTGAAAATGTTTTCCACAGAGTGTGAGTGGAATAAAGAGGAGTTTGCTGGATGCTGTCTAACCGCGACTGATTTTTCAGAGCAGTTTATGACTTAGCATTGCACACTACAAACAACTTCCTTGCCCAGTGAATGGCTGAAGATGCTTTTGACCAATGTTGTGTAACTCGATGATGTAAGTTTATATACTGGCTGTTGGATTCTGGGCGTAAATCAACCTGCCAGCATTTTAGTGTTTATTTCCCAAACTATAAAGTAGCCTAAAATTATATTTGCACTTGTCAACGTTTTGAAAACGATATGCAAGATAAATTTACACAGGCAACCTACAGGTTTAAAACTGTTAGCTGGCGGGGCAGGAGCTACTGTATGTGAATGCGTCTGACTTAGCAAGCCTGTACTCATGCAAGGAACTTCACTTTGGGTCGTCCCATTGACTTCCAGGGCTACTCATATTAATAAACACTGCCAAGACCAGCCCTGATGAATATAATATTGACAGGAGAAAAAAACCCACCCACCTCATACACAATGATGGATTGCATGGGTCAGAGAAATCTGTCCTGCTCACACTCAATATCAGTAATTTATGGCAATATTTGCGTAGGGTATTACCAATGCACAGTTAGTTACTAAAAATCATTGCCACGTGAATGTTCCCTTCTAGTGTCTGGCAAAACGGGTTGCAAGAAATCTTGAGGAAGCTGGTATTAGCTGCTGGTAGGTGAGAAGATACTGGAAAAGATTGACCAGTGGCCTCATCTAGCAACTGGAAAATGTACCGTTTTAACTTTCAGAAAACCCACAACATTCATAATCCATCCTAATACAAAACGCCACAGGAATAAAATGCTTTTGTGAAGCGTAAGCGATACTGAAAACAGGACGTTTTAAGGCATGAATAGCTTTTTGATCTGATCTTCAAGACTACCTTCCAAATGTAGTTATATGCAGAAGTTTGAGGCAATAATAAATCAGTTAACGGACAGATATTAAATATTTAATGAAAATTGAAGAAAATATATCTTGTTTTAAATGCAACCATCTGTGAAGTAAAACAATAAAATGAGCGTCGTTGTTTAAAATCTTCTACTAGAGCTAAACAGAGGATTTTTTTGTGTGTGTGTTCCCAGTAAAAAAAGAGAGCGTCTTACCTATGTGATGGATACAGCAAAGTGCAAACAGGAAAGCCCATTCAGGGACCCACATCCCCCTGCCAAGCCCCATCCTGAGTGGAGCCTGACACAAGGATGTCGGGTCTGAAGTTGGTCAGGAGGAGTAGCTCATCTGCGCTCTGTCAGGATTATATAGCAGGTGGCTTTGGCTTCAGTCCCGGGTTGATTCAGAGAGTCTAGAAAGGTGGAGTTTGGGGGATTTTAGCGAATGAACAGGTAAACAGAAGATGCTCTTCCTTCCTCAGAGACTGGCCAGTGGTATTTGCGTTTTGGGAGGAGTATATGCATCTACGTACGTGTATTTTGTTAAGGTTCGGGTTAATAATGAAGCGTAACATGGTTGCAAATAAAACACAGCTCCTCTTCCACAAATAACAGGTCCTGGAACAATTTCTTTTTGGTGTAGCTTTACAGTTATGCAGATGGCACGCAAGTTCTTCAATGCTCTTGCCGATGCCAGGCAGCTCCTCGGCACCCCCAACCCCCAGGTTTCTGAAGCCCGAGGAGGTGCAGAGTGTTTTGTATGAGGGGCTCCAGCTCCAGGAATTCACTCCGTGCCTCTTGGGACAACTAATCTTGCAAAAAGAGCAAATTAATAAGCTTGAAAGGTCCTGTACTGTGATGAGGTCCCACCAAGCGTGTGCCGTGGAAGCCCTGCAGCGTGGCACTGGCAAGCATCAGGCACCTATCTGAGGAACATTAAGTCAGCATCACCTAGACCATAGCCCATTTATTAAAGATGAGCTTAAACCTTGAAATCAACTTCTGAATTCTCTGCATAATCTGATTTTACCTTCTGATAGAAAATACAGAAGTCATTTCAGACACTTGTGAGTTCTTAGGCCAGCTTTGTAGGAGGAAAAAAAGTTAAATTGATTATGGCCTCCGGCCACGATCCCATTTTTGCAGCATCGTTCCTGTGTAAGCCCGTTCACATCCATGGAGCTATGAGGACTGCAGAGTAGAGACCAGCAAAGAACCAGGCCTCTAAAGCTTGTCAGTAAATGTTTAATGTATTTTTTTTGCTGAACTTTAGCTTTTTGCTGTTTGGATTATAATTTCAAAAGCAGGGGTGAATATATACTTCAGTTAACCCAGCGAGCATTGATACTGTGTCACTTTATCCTTCTTTGGCATCAGGGATGTGTAGGATGACTTGCTCTGGGCCGATTTGTCTCTTTCCTAGGTAGACCTTATTTTAATGTAGCAAAAGGTGGACAAAAATGTTCAAAATTAGTGAAACCAGTCTTTTAAACTGCAAAGTTTGCAAAACCAAAACAGTCTGGCACTTGGTATCCTCAAGATTTGCCCTTGGTTCATCTTCAGCCTCCTGCCAGTTTACCAGGGTGAAGGTAGCTGATGGATCCCAAAGTCTTCATCGTAAGAAATGGAATGAGAACTGGTGCTCAGTGAGGGGTTCGGCAAGAGACACCTGGGAGATATAATTGGGATGGGGAAGCCCCAGGAGAAGGAGCAGAAAAAAACATGTATGCTAGGATGTGTAGAGATGCAGAAAGGTTTTTTTGTGTGTGTAAAATGGGACAGTTTTATGTTCTGCATGTCTGGTGAAAATCAGTTCAGCAGCCTCTACTGCTGTTTGGCATTTCTGCCGAAGCAGAGGAAGGAGACCAAGTCAGGAAGGTGTCCTAACTGGAAAATGTCTTCACAGCTGGCTGCCTCATTCCTTTGGGTTCCTATCAAAATCCTGCCCCACAATGTATAAATTTAAAAATATTTCCATAAAAGGAGAAGAGAGTAAAATACAATATTCCATTCAGGTGGTACGGAAATGAAAGGTGTAATTTTTTTCAATTTCTTTCAGTTCAACCCTGATTTCCACTTCTGTTTAGCACTAAATATATTAGATCCTCACTCATTTACTATTATAAAATAAACAAAAAAAGAGTTCATTTATTAAGCGTTACCTGGATTTGATTTTTGGACTGAAATCAGTGGTAGCTTACAGGGGCAAGCTTGGGGTACTCAGGTCAACATGTTGGCCTGCTATAGCATAAAGCATGTTCTCTGTCAAAATATCCAGGATGTTTAATGAAGTTACATCTTCATAGTCAGTAGTAAGCCCTGTACACACCCTAGATCTAGATCTTCATGCTTCAGCAGAGCAGGAGAAAAGAAAAGGCTGAGTTTCCTGCCCATCGAACAGTGTTTTATTCTGTGCCAGTACTCATAGCGAATAGAAATTAATCTGTACATAGAGAAGGCAAATGATAACCTTGTTTATGTGACCAGTTAGCTGTATTAAATAAATATACACTAGTTTCATTTAAGCAATTAAACATGCCAAGGAGCTAACATGGGCTTTCAGTGTGTGTAGCTTTAGCAAGGGGCTACATGTGGTGGCCAGAAGCTTTGCTTCCCCTCTCAGCTACACCCACCTCGGCACGAGGGGAATAACAGAATCCCGGGATCTTCTTGCGTTGCTTTCAAACATTTGGAGAGTTTCTTGTTTCCCCCTGGGTGTACTAGAGCAAGGGACTGCTGATAAAGGGGGGAGTTCTGCGAGGGGGCAATCGGTGCTCATCTGGTGAAGGTGAGGAGGGACGGCTGGGTCTGTCAGTGGGGTCAGGGCTGGGTTTTTCCTTTGCCTGGTCTCTTACCGTAGTTGTTGCAGAGTGCTTAATATCAAACCCTTCGTTCTTCTTCAAGGCAGTTTTTAGTTTTCACTCATAACTCTTTGTGACTAGAACGCTTGTCAAACTTGAATATGCTATTTCACTAAGCATTTACCAGCGCACGGTATTAGATAGCTGCTCTGAAGGTTGTCCCAGTTGTATTTGAAGGTGTTCTTCAAAGATGTTGCTCGGGTATTTTTCCTGAGAACTTTACATACTCTGGAGTGATGACTCTACTGCTCAGGCTGGAATTGTGGATCTCCAGGGAGCAGTGACATTCAAATGATGTTCCAGGGTTCCGCTTATCCAACTTCATAGCCTCTTTCTCTTCCTTCCTCTCCACCACAAGGAGGGGATGAAATTGGTAATAACAAAACACATACAGAAGAAATTCAGGCCACACTGTTAGGAGGCTTATGAATTTTTGAAAGTCTTTGGGCTATGAGATTCTACTGATCACTGGGGGAATCACCTGTAGATGAGAGTAGCACAAAACCCAGGAGGGTTCAAGTAAACATGCTCATTGGTCACACGGGCGGTTGCTCCAAGTAGGTCTTTCGGGTTTGTTTTTTAAAAAAAGAGCAGTTGGAGGACTTCTGAGTTTCTCAGATGGTACAGTGAAAAGAGCTTACCTAGATAGGTAGGGAGGAGCAAGCTCTTCTTTTCAGTTGCATGAGGGGAAAGGAACCTCAGAACCAAGTTTTGAAGTATTTTAATAATAGAAATTTAAGCAGCTGTCTTTATTGTTAGTGTACAGCGGGAGTCCGCCAAGAGACTGCAGTTTTGGTACTACAACAAAGCACTGTTGTTTGCTGGAGGGAACGTTCAGGGAAGTGGTGAAAGCATTTTTGTTTATTTCCTGCATTTTTGTATGGTTTTCTCAGCTTTAATGCTGTGGGAAATAGAGAAGCTTATCTTGACATCTCGGCGTCAAATAACATGGAAATTAATTGAGGGTAGGGGCCAGCCGGTTTCAGAAGAGGTTATTGGAAATCAATTACAACAGCTAAGGATCTGGCTGACTATTCTTCTGACTTGGATCTTGGATCAAAAATCTGTGCCAATGGATTGGTCGTTAAACGACCTCTTGTAACAGTAAATCCAATATACATGTTATTTGACCAATTGATATAATCTCTCCCGTTTGACCTTTCCTTCTTGGTTTCTTGCATAGAAGTAGGGGTAAAATTGGAGACATTGCTTATACAAATTTAATATAACATTTCAAATGCCAGATAAAACGTGGATGTTAGATATACTATAAATACTGTAATTGCAGCCTGAAAGTAGATCATATAATATGGGGGTGGCAAAAGCACCCATTCAGAAAGTAGGAAGCAGTAGCATCAAGGCTATTAAAGAAACAAAAATTCATCTGCCTCCTGTGGTCAAGTTACAACTTGAGAACTTTTACCTCCTCACAAGTGTGATAAGCCAGAGATTGGGACCAGGGTAAAGCTGCACTGTGTCTCAGGTCTGCAAAGTCCTGCCTTGCCATGTGAACTGGGAAAAATGAATAGTTGGATTGCTCAGAGAAGAGAATTTTTATTGTGCTGTGGGAAGTAAGGTAAAGTAATGACAGTCTGCAATTAACGTAGACCAAGTTGGCATTAACTTAAGCAGAGTATCCGGTTGCTCTCCTTGGCTTGTCCTGCTCATGCTTTTCTCACCTTTCTCTGATAGCCTCAACTGATCTTTCCTTCCATCAGTCTACAGGTGACTCACCAGGGTTTTGCTTTCCAGCCCTACCCAGGGATTCACACTCCCTCTCCACCCTTCTTTCAACGGCCTGTTAACTTTCCCCTGATAAACCTGTGCACTGCCACTGTGGAAGAAAATGGTGGACACGCTCTGGCCATGTGCTCCTTTCCTGGGCCCTCGGAATAGATGGTGCGCTCTACTTTCTGTTTAGTGTAGCATGGCCCAGCCCTTGAGGAGTCAAGCACCTGGAGAACAAGCGAGAGCTAAGAGTAGAAGGTTAAAAGAAATGAAGCTGCTTACCTCATTTATCAGTGACATCAGTCATAGTTCCTTAATTAGTGTGGCACTGTAAGTGCAAAGTTTCTTGATTCTGTCCTGAAGGGTTTGGAAGAGGAGCCTGCGATGGATCTTGAACTGTTGGCAGGCAAGGAAGAGCAGAGCTCTTGCTCTGCTCGCCTTAACTAAAGGGAAAGAAAGATGCAAGAAAAAGAAATGAAACTCATGTCTAATACCTTGGCAACAAAAGCTTCTGCCCTTTCAGGTTGAATTAATGAAATGTGACCATTTGCGTTGTGGTTTTCAAGTGTAACAGCTCCTCTGCAGCACAGCTCGCTTCACTTCTGCGTGGTCGGTCTATAACCCAGGTGAGCTCAGCACCTTCCTTCTCATTGTGATTCTTGCTCCTGGGCTTTAACTATGTGAGAATTCAGCTGTACTGGCTGAATCATCATTTTATCTTATTCCCATACTTTAAAAATATTTGGAAAACCTTTTAATAGCTTTGCTGCCAGAAAGCTGCCATGCCTTGTCTTATCTCTGCATTTTTGATTGCTGGGTGCTATTTTTTAAGCAGGAAAAATGTATATATGTCTGTGGTGAGTCATTTTTACCAGGTTTAATGTCTTTAGGTGCACTGAATTCAGCTTAAAGCATAACTTTTGTGCTGTACTTGCTGTCTGAAGACTCAGCTGGCAGTTTTTTCACCTTCAGGGTTTGCTTGGCTGTCAGTGTCAGGATACTAGATATTCCAGATACTGGAACAGGCTGCCCAGGGAGGTGGTTGAGTCACCATCCCTGGAGGTGTTCAAGGGCTGTTTAGATGTGGTGTTGGGGGATATGGCTTAGGGGAGAACTTGTAGAGTAGGGTTGATGGTTGGACTCAATGATCCCAAGAGTCTTTTCCAACCTGAATGATTGTATGGTGTTACTAGCTCTCATTTGATTTGTTTGGCTGGATTTCAGTTTTGTTTTCCTCTTCTTTCCTCTGAGTATGCCTTCCTGGACTGATATTGCCACTGATGCTGTTACCTATTGGACATTCACTGTCCTCTGTGTTACTGTGCTTTTGCCTTGCCTGTGTATCTTGTCTTCATTTCATAAACTGCTTCTTTGCGATGCTAATAACATACATGAGCCAAATCAGGCCTTTTGAGTCTCTAGTGGGAGACTTGGATATAGTTTATTTTTCCTTGTTTTTCTTCTCCACAAGCTTGGCATAATTATTTCTCCTGCCCCAGTAATTGCGTGTAGCCCCTCACTTTAATGAGTCTTTTTTTTTTTTCCAAAGCACTCTCAAGCTTTCATTTTAGCCTACTTTAGAATCTGCTGTTGAACACATTTTGATGTATTTTTCCTTCTACTGTGAGGCTTTCTCAGTGGCGCTGGATGAGTCGCCTCTGCATGTGTTCCATGAAAAAACTGTTTGGATTTGAGTATGTTCATTAGTGCTGCACGTGTCCTCAACGCTCGACAGGCTAAGTTCATGCCCATATTAGTAAGTAACTTTAAGTTCAGTCTGAAGACTGTACGTGGGGACCAAGCTCTAAGTTTAACCCATCCGCAGCGCTGACTGAGTTTGGAGGCTCAGCTGAACTTCAGCTGAAGGAATCAGGCTTACCATTCTGTATCTCCTTGTCTGCCCTAGTCTTCAGGCTAATGGAAATTATCTGGCGTCCATCCTGAGCAGACAAGCAACAATGCAACAATTCAGTTTTCAGTTCATGGCTCTTCTGCTCCCTCTTGCTCCTTCTATCATCAGTAGGGAGTATGAGATGTATCTACAAGTTGAAAAAAGTCTTGCACAGACTAACTCCTGGAACAGCCCAGTTTGCAAATAAAAGCTCAACAGAGTTTTGTTGTGGGCTACCAAATGTGCAGCAAAGTCCATTTGGGGTGGCTGATGCTAATGTTAGGTGCAGACAACCACAGATATTTCTCCTGCTGCTCTCCTCTGTGACATCCTGTTCTGCCCCATTAGTTAAGATGAGGTTCCCAAGAAGTTCAAACCCACCTGAAGCAGAGCTGCTGCCATCTCCTCTTCCCCTGCACTGGCTACACGTGCCCGCTCCCTCCCTTGGGGCTTGGCACTCTTATGACCCTCACCGTGAACCAGGTCAGTGAATGACCTGACTCCAAGATTTCATTGCCCTTATGTGCAAGGTTGCCCAGCATGAGTTTAATTATTTCCTAAAGTTTTGACAGTTACATGAATCAGTCATTTTTTGTGGTTTACGATCTATTGTTTCTCCAAATTCTTGGGTACGTGAACTGAAAACACACCTTTTATAGATAATGTATTTGCAGCTTGAAATTTTTTTTAAGAGTGCTTCTAGGACTTCATCAGGGAAAACTTCTTTGCTGTGAGGGTGTCAGAACCTGGCCCAGGCTGCCCAGAGAGGTTGTGGAGTCTCCTTCTCTGGAGAGATTCCAAATCCACCTGGATGCTATCCTGGGCACCCTGGGTCGGCTTTTACTGAATGCTCCCTAAAGTAGAATTTTCTGAATCCCTAGCCATCACAAGGGCTGCCAGATCCGTGGAGGAGATGGGCTGTGCTGTGTTAGCCTGTTGCAATGCTCTAAGTCATCTATTAAAGAACTAATAAGGGCTAGATGTTCCAAACGCAGTCCAGTGTGGTGGTGGGTGCAGCACCTGCTCTTCCAGTAGGTTCTGCAGGCAGCGAACAGAATAAGAGGCAAAGGGTGGGTGTGATTTTAAGGCCAAGCAAGAATTATGGGGCAGTAAAGTGCTGCCTGCCGCTGCTGGGGTAGATAAAGCAGCTGAGCTGAGTTTCAAACCACTTGCAACTCTGACAGAGGTTTTGTTTCCTGAGCAATTTGAACTTCTGCTTATGGCTGAGTATGAATAGATAGGACATGATCCATGGCAAGAATCTTGGCATTGCTCCGAGTGCACTGTCTGACTGCTGCTAGCTGCAGCAAAAGGTTTCAGAGCAATGGAGCTGTATTAATTACTGCTATCCTTTTATTGCTGAGGTAAGTTTCAGTGTTAAGTATTGTTCCTTACAAACAGAAAGAACATGCAAAGCAACTCTTGGTGTAAATTAAGGGCCACTCTGCATATGGTACATAAGCACCAGCAAAGAGAATGTTGATGGATCTCATGCAGCCTCTCCCAGAGCAAAGCCTGACTGCAAGTCACCCATTCTATTTATTATTTGCACATCATAACCTTTGGTGTATGCACATATATGCATGCTGCTCTGCTAGCATTTACCATAATTAATGTATCGCAACTGCTGGAGGAGATGATCCTGATAGCTGCAAGGGGATTTGTTTCTTCTCTTCTAGTTTCAAAGTCCCAAAGAGCATTTGAAGTGGACCAGGATTCATTTCTCCTCTTTTCTGTGGTGTACATCTGTAAAGAAGGGAGTCTCCACAACTTCAGTAATTTTATTTCATCAGAACTTGAGTATTTTAGGACCCCATTCAATAATGGTGCTGACCGATGTGTAGAAGCATTGGAAAGAAGAGTAAAAACTATTGTTGCAGCTTTCTGAACATAATGAGGAAGATTCTGATCTCATTTTTGTTCTTATAAATCGTAAGCAAAGGTACTCAGGTACTCTGCTTACAGATAAGAAGCTTGAGAATTGGATTAAATGCAGATAGTGTGGTATTCAAGTGGCTTAGTGAAGACAGGAGGTTACACAATGCTGAAAAGGTGGTCTGAGATCCTGAAGGTCATCATCCAAATACCTGCCCATCACAGGCTTTTTGTGAAACGCGTGGCACTGCACATAAGGTCTCTTCAGATTTGTGGTTAAGGTAGGAACACTTTGGATCCCATGTAGGAAGGGTAGACTTTAATATGACAACCAATCCCTGGGAATAAAAAAAATCTTGCTGCCATCTCATTGCTGAGCTTGTTGGCTCTCTCTCAGGAAACAGCAGACAATGGTGTGAAGGGCCACACAGTGCTGTGAATTTTCCCCACTGCTCTATTTTGGTTTTTCTTTTTTTGGCCGATGCTTTTCCACGCACCTCAGCTGCATTCTCTACAGCTTCCCTCCCTCTCATGCCTCACTCTTCAATCCCACTGTTGCCTGCAGACAGCAAACAGCCTCCTCTGCAACCCCAAGCTGGCTGTACTCACCTAAATGTCCTACCAAATGACCTTTCAAGGTCCTTTTAAACTCAGCCCGTGTTGCCTGCAGCACCATTACTCCAGTATTCACTCTGCCGGTGGCTTTGTGAACCCTCCACACAAGAGCATCTCCTACTTTCTGGCCCTTCAGGGATATAAGATCCTCAGACACACGGTTGCTGGGTACTCCTGAGGCAACCTCTCCTTCCCATCGCTGTTTCTGGCTGCAGAAGCATGTCTTGCCCTTCTGAAAAGGACAAGTGGGGAGGGGTATAATGCAGGTTATAAAAGAAGAGGAAATATCGGGAAAGGCATTGGAGGAGCAGAAGTACAGCTGTGTTCCATAAAGACGTGTCTTCCAGCTCTGATAGGAGGAATTCCCAGTTGCAGTTTATTGTAGCTCAGGTAACTACTCAAACCTGTTAACTCGATTCTTTTGGTAGCATCTAAGTCATGAGTAAATATCCAAGTGGCTTAATAGCATTGCATCTAGAAGTGCTTGAAATTTCTCAGCATAATGAAAAAAGGTGGGTACAGATCTTTTCATGACATGTTTCTTAGGGTACCCCATTCCCGTACTACCCTGAGATAGTGGAGCTCATTGTCTGTGTAGAGCATGATATTTAAATTCATACCCAGCACTTAGGACTAAGATGAAGCCGCCTAAACAATCTGTCAGGCTCTCCCAGCCCAGCTGTGGATGGGGTAGGTAAAGCAGTGGAACTCCAAACCGCATGCAACTCATTCAAAGCACTTGGGAAATAAAAGCTGAGTGGTTCTGCTTATGCCTGAGTGTGACCGTGGATAGGAAACTGGTCACAGTAAGATTCTTGACGTATACTGTGAGAAATGTTATTTTAAAAGATATCAAAATAGATTGGCTCTGCCATGGCAGTCTGCCGAGAGTCAGGAGTCCTTGGATTTAATTTCAGCTTTGATTTCCTTGCAGAATGCCGATGTGCAAAATCCTTCTGTGAGGCTGGGTTCCCTTCTGTCTTTTGCCCGGCTAAAATAATGTTATTGTTAGTTCCTTTTTGTGACATTTGTAAATTCTGCGTTTACGTACTAGTGTGATAGGAACCTGATAACTGGTTGCTGTGGGACTAAAGATACTTAATTATCAAAAATGGCTAACTAAAAATGCTAACCCTTTTCCCTGGATGCTGATGTGCAGAGGGAAGGAACGGGCTCTTCTGCCTGCAATGACTTTGTTATATCTTGGCACTAGTAGCAAATTAAAGCATCCTTCAGGCTGAGCAAAGGACCCAGTCCTCTCTTGTTCCGCTGGTGGAAGCAGTGCTTCACCTCCGCTCTGACTGTATTGAGTAAGGCTCAGGTGAAGCCAAACATCTGCTCTGCTGTGTCCTTCCATCCACGGAGGCACATGCAAGGCCTCACAGCTCTCCTTGGTGGTTCACTCAGCAGCCCTCAGTTGGGTACGGTGGTTCTGTGGCATTTCAAGCTATATTTTCAAACAACGTTTAAAGTTTCAAGCCACAAACTTGGCCAATTCAAGGATTTTCTAGGGAGGTTTTATACACTTGAGAGAGAAATTCACTTCTTTTCTGCTCCCTTTGAAGTTGACAAGGTTTTTCATTGTATTCAGTTTGAATGTAATCATGACAACTGTGAGGGAACCCTTTGGGTATGTAATAAAATGTGGATCAATAGATGAGGGCTGGGTGTCAAGAAGAAAGGGGCAACCTCTTTTCACTTGTGTCCTGCGATAGGACAAGGGCAATGGATGCAAGTGAGAGCACAGGAAGTTCCACCTCACCATGGGGAGGAACTTCTTGACTGTGAGGGTGACAGAGCACTGGAATGGGCTCTCCAGAGAGGTTGTGGAGTCTCCTTCTCTGGAGACTTTCGAGACCCGTCTGGATGTGTTCCTGTGTGACCTGCCCTAGATTCTCTGGTCC
>JAVSBS010017195.1:0-19467 GCA_033124195.1 Coracias cyanogaster
CCTGAAAGGACAGTGTAGAGAGGTTGGTGCTGGTCTCTTCTCACAAGTAATTAGTGCTAGAACAAGAGGGAATGGCTCCAGGCTGCAACAGGGGAGGTTTAGATGGGACATTAGGACAAAATCTTTCACAGAAAGAGTAGTCAGATACTGGAATAGGCTGCCCAGGGAGCTGGCTGAGTCACCATCCCTGGATATGTTTAAAGGTCACTTAGATGTGGTGTTGGGGGATACAGTTTAGGTGAGAACTGTGTAGAGTAGGGTTGATGGTTGGACTCAATGATCCCAAGGGTCTTTTCCAACCTGAATGATTCTATGATCCTATGGTGTTGGGGCTCAGAAATGCTGGTAACCCACTCGGCCTCCATCTTCCTCATACCCCAGAGGCAGTCGCAGTGTGGGACTCACGCAGGCGGCAGGGCACAGCTCCTCCAGAGGGCTGCAGAAATCCTTCCTGGGAATGGCCTTTGTCAGTCTCCTGGCTGCTGGGAGCTGTGCCTGGCTGGCAGCGCTCACCTAAAGCAGGGGAGCAGCTCACTGCAAGCAACAGAAGAGGACTCTAAGTGTGTCAGATAAGACAAATGCACACATCCAACATGTCCCAGGAGGTGTCAGTGAGCAGAACGAACACTTGAGCGCTCCAGCCTCTGGCAGTAACAGTAAAAAAGCCCCCTCTGTTGTGCTCAGGTCATGGCTGGACTCCATGATGTTCAGGGTCTTTTGCACCCTAAATGAATCTGTGGTTCTCAAAGACAAGCTTTGTCTAAGTTAAGTCACCACAGCTTAGCAGTGCCCAGACCCCCTCAAGGGGCTCAGCCCTATTAGTATAGAATAATTCTGGGTGGAAGAGAAGTTCAAGCCCATCAAGTCCAACCCTTAACCCAGCACTGCCAGGTCCCCACCAGCCATGTTACTCAGCAGCACATCTACACTGCCTTTAAATACTTCCATGGATGGGGACTCCACCACTGCACTGATGAGCCTGGCCCAGAGCCTTTCCTCATGTCCAACCTCAATCTTCTCTGGCATAACTTGAGGCTCTTTTCTCTTGTCCTAGCACACTTGCTCCATGGGCTAGGAGCCTGACCTTTAGCTGCACACTTTGGAACCTTGCAAAGCAGCTCCAGAGGCAAGGGAGGGACTGAGAGATGCACCCAGGAGCCAGGGCTGTCACCCGCAGCACAAGGTGAGTCAGTGCTTGGAAAGATAAGAAAGCAGCTGCAGGATATGCTCTGACAGCATCAGCTTCAGCTCCCCTCTCCTCCCAGGACTCCCTGGTGCTGTACAGCTGGATCTGGGGGGGGTAAAGCCACCAGGCCCAGGCTCTGCAGTACACAGAGGGGACAAGAGGCAAAGGACACGAAGTGAAGCACCAGAAACTTTACTGTGAAGGTGAGCAGACAGGGGTAGGGCTCTTCCAGCCCACTGCTGGAGGCTCCGGCTGCAGAGACACTCAAGAGTTGGACAGCACAGCCACCAGAACCCCCCTCCCCTGCCCTCATCCCCATCCTCATGATCATGCCGACTGGAGCTGCTGCTGTTCCACATCCCTCAGGCTTTCTTCACCACACTGCAGCAGAAGATCTCCATTAGGAACCACATCTCCACCCCCAGGGGGTTGCCCTCAGCCCGACCCTGGGCCCCAGCTCTCTCAGCAGTCAGCAGAGCCCAAGAACAGCACAAGGCTGGCTAAGTCTGAACACCCCTTGCTGGCATCAACCTCTTGGTTCTTCATACAAGATCTAGAACAGAAAGGAGGACTTGCTGCAACAGGCTGCAGCTCTGTGGCTGTTGTTGCTGGTAGCCATAGATGAAGTGGGAGGTTTGGATCACAGGTACTGGATGCTGGGATCCAGGGCTAAGGTTGTTAATGGGACCAGGGGTATCCTCCAAGGTGAGCTCCTTCAGCCATGAGGCAGCAGAGCCCCCCCCCCACCATCTTCAGAACCTTCAGCCACAGACTGACTTCCACTGTACAGGATCCTTCCTCATCCTCCTGGTCACTGTGAGGAGTCAAAGCAAGAGTCTCTAACCTCAGCATCAATCCCAGAGGGGTTTGGCTTGGAAGGAACCTTAAAGCTCCTGGAGTCCAACCCCTCAGCAGTGAGCAGGGACAGGTGCAACCAGAGCAGGTCACTCAGAGTCCCATCAGACCCTTGCCTGGAATGTTTGCAGGGATGGAGCCTCAAGCCCATTAGCTCTCTGGGCACCCTGGACCCATGTCTCAACCTCCTCAGCACCAAAACCTTTCTTCTGTAGCTTTAGGGAGAGCCCTGCTCCGCTGCTGCGCCCCAGCTGCCAGCCAGAGCTCTTTCTGCGTGTGGTGCCGTGCCCGAGCCTTTGTGGGCCGTGCCCCGCAGCGCCTCGGCGCCCAGGGGAAGGTCCCGGCCCTCGCTGCTCTCCTCCAGCGAGCGGCCGTGGCCAGACTCCAGCGCCCCGGGGGGTCCACCCGCTCCGAGCCCTCCCGGCAGCGCCTCGGCCCCAGAGAGGAGCCGGGAGCTGAGCTCCGAACGGCGGTCCCGGCCCTGAGGGGTCGCTCACAGCCCCTCCGCGGCTGCAGCCAAAACGTCCTCGCCCAGGACGGGCCGCGCCCCCGGAAGGCCTCGGGCTCCGCCCCAGAGGCGGCTCCTGGCGGGGCCGGGGCCCTGCCCCAGGGACCCTCCCTCAGGGGGGCGGGTCCCGCCCGGCCTGGCCCCGCCGGGACACGCCCCCGGCTCTGCCCCTTCGCCCGTTCGAGTTTCCGTCCCAGTTTTCACCCTCCCATCAAAAAAAAAAAAAAATCTCGTTGAGATAGTCCCACAACCTCAGACCCTACCCACCAAAATAAGAAAGCCCATGTTCACCCCTTCCACCCAGGGACTCCTCTCCAGCTGGAGAAACCTGAAACACAAGAAAAAACCCACCACAATCAAATAGAACCCACCCATACATAAAGACATTACAAAAAGATAGTTGAAGTACTTAAATTAGAGGAGTACTTTTTTTTTCCCAAAGTACTCAAAAAATAAAAGTTAAACTCCCAGAACACAGCACTCACCCCAGCTCCAGCCTGCTCAGCCTCCAGGCACCAGCTCAGGCAGGTTCCTCATGCTGGCCAGGAGCCACAGCTGAATTCAACACTACAGTACTAACAAAAGCTAAGTACTCCAGTTGTTGGAGTATTACGTTTTAGCAAGGGACTCTGCAAAAATTAGAGTACTTCACAAATTAAGTACTCAAAAAGTAAGAACAAACTCATACACAACACAGCACCCACCAAAGCTCCAGGCTCCATATCTTGGCCACAACTCTGACTTGAAGTCACCAAGCTGTCCCTCAGCCACAAACCGCTCTACACCAAAGACAAACTCACCCTGGCCCTGCCAGCCTCCTCAGCTCACACACTGTTTTGGGCACAGCAAAAGCACCAAACGCCCAAGTTCTGCCTCCTCAACTTCTCCTCCTGCCACCTACAAAAAGAGACAAAACCAAACACACGCACCTCAACACACACAAACCAGGGAGCTCTCTCCTGAAACACCTCAGAGGGAAAACAGCAAAACTCACCAGGAAGCCAGCAGCCTCCTCAGCTCCTGCTCCTGTCCTCTGCAAGAAAAGCAATAAAACCTGGAGAGCCCTGCCCTAAACTGCCCTCACCCCACCCAAAAGCCCAGAACTCATCCTCACAGCTCTATCCACCTTAAGTTCTCCTCCTGCCCTCTGCAAAAAATCCTCCCAATTCTACACAGAACCAGAGCAGCCCCATCATCTAACAGGTAGAACACCAACACTTACCATTAAGGCTCCACCTTCAGCAGCTTCTTCTGCTTCTGGCACCTGAAAAAAAAAAACAAAACAAACACCAAAAAAGGCCACTCACCATCCAGGCTCCATCCTGCCCAACTGCTCCTGACCACTCTGAAAGACAAAACACTAAACAATTAAACACTCTTTGCAGAGCCCTCACCTCAAACACCCCACCCTCAAAGAAGGCACCAAAACTCACCCTTGCTCCTCCAGCCACCTGACAGAAAACAAAACACCCTTCAACTCTACACTGAGAACTAACCCCTCTAAAGCCCACCCCTCGAGGAGACTCACCCCACACCACCCCAAACCTGGCACCAAAGGCAAATGGCCATCACTCCCAGAGAGCCTCCGAGCCATGGGGGACCCTGCTCCCTCTCCCCCCCCCCAGCAATCACCTCCCTCACCCCTTCCACCAGCCAGCAGCACCCACTAACAACATCTCAACCGAGGCCACCACAGCCCAGGGGAGATTGGGGAGCCCCCAGGGATGGGCAGCCCCACCTGCATCCCTCCAGCTCCGGCCCATCACCAGCTCCCCAGCTCCACAAACGGCTCCAGGTCCCGCACAGATGAAAACAGACACAACACCGCAAGCCACCACCATCCCACCACCCCTCTGTCCTCCACCACAGCCACAGCCGCCTTCCAGGCTCACAACAAAAGCAGGGGCTGTTTGGGGCTGCACCGGGCCCACCTATGACCCCCTAAAGGCACCACCGCGCCCGGGGACCCAGCCGGGCACCCCCGAAGGCCCAGCCCCGGCCCATCACCCGCTGCCCACGGCGACAACAGCGAAACCCCCCACCGCAACCACCGGCGCCCTCTCGCCCCCGCACGGACCCTCCTCGGGTTCGCCCCCAGCTCCAAAGGGCCTCGCTCCACCTGCGACACAAGAGAAAACACACACAAAGCGACACAAAAGCGCAAAAACTCCAGCTCCGGCGCCGGGCTGAAGGGGGACACCCGGGGAGCAGCACCCACCCAGAGCCCTGGCAGCTCCAACCCAGGACAGGGACACCCCCACCCCAAACTTACCTGGAGAATGAGGCACCCACAGCAGAACGGGACCCCCCCAGCAGGCACCAGGAGTCCCCAGTAAGAAGAAGCAGCAAGCTCCCAGCAAGGCCCCGGAAGCTCCAGAAAGCAGCAGCCAACTTGCAGCAGCTCCCAGTAAGCACTGAGAAGCTCCCAGCAGAACTTGCTGGCTCCCAGGAGCCCCGGGGGGCGGGGAGTGGGGTTTAAAAGCCTCTGGGATTGGGCCTTGCTTGGTCCCAGAATGGGGCTCAGCTGGGGGCGGTGGGCTTGGCAGCCCCAGTAGCTGAGGGTCATGGCTTCATTAGCACAGCCAGGCCCATCAGCACCCACCCAGCACCCTGGAGGGATTTAAAAGCCATGTAGAGATGGTGCTGAAGGACATGGTTTAGTGGTGACCTGGGTTAACGGCTGGACTCAATGATCTTTAGGGTCTCTTCCAACCAGATTTGTTCTGGATTGGCCCCTTCATCTCTCCTCTTTCTTGGGTCAGGGAAGCTGATCCTGTCCATGTGACAGTCATCTACCGCTTGCTGCTCACAGGGACCCAGGGAGGAGGTGAGCTTTCCAGGGCATGGACTGATGCTTACCAGACATGTTGGAGGCACATGTGTTTGGCACACGCTGAGGCACACATAGAACTGTGGGATAATTTAGCTCTCTGTAAATATTAGCCAAGGGGGCCAAAGCCTCTGTGCTCAGTGAGGTCGGCAGAGCTGTGATAATTCAGCCCAGTACACAATGTGTTTATTTATAAAGAGAAACAAAGCCCAATATTGTCAGCATTCCCTTCAGTTGGCCGAGATGTAGCAACATTGAAAGATGAGCTGCTTTAAGCTAGATGCCTGGTTTTAGGTAGCCAAATTATTTCACAGTTCTAAAGGCCATAATACTTTTAGAAGAGCATCCCTGGCTAGACTTTCTTTTACAAGAAACCTGTGTAAGTGGTAGAAGCACTGATTAGCTAAGGCTGGTGCCTTCCTTGTGAGAAAGTCAAGCTGAACACCTGCCTCCTGCTGCCCGAGTCAGATCTGGTGGTGGAACGGGTCCCCCACACCTCATTCTGAACCTCTGAATGTTGAGTGGGGACTTGCTTGCTCACTTTCCATCTTATTTTTTCCTATCTGGAGCAACAGCTTCAATAAAGCACCTGCTGGTTTGTGTATCTCAATAGCCTTGGTTATAAGGTGTGGAAATTATATATATATATATATGTACACTACGCACACTACAAGTTCTGTGCTCACCCCCCAGGAACTGATAAAGCGATGCTCTTCCCCTTCCTTGGATGTAAAGTAAGAGCAAGCTCTAAATCCAACTCTGTACTCATAGGACATGTAGGAGGACAAATACATCTTCTCAGACAAATGACTCTTTAGATTATTTTTCTGTCTCAACATATAAGAAGCTACTGAGATGTACAGATCAACAGGTAAAATGTGCATCTAGCCAAGAAATACCACGCATCTATTTTCAGGTGCCACAAAACACATGCTCGTCAAGAAGACTTAAAAAATTAATTCCCCCTGGATGTCAGCATGAGACTACAGCTACAAGGCAAAGTCATTTCCATGGGAAAAAGGCAAATGTCCCAACAGTCTTGGTGTAGGATAACTCAGTTCTACTTTACCTTCACAGTTTGATACGTAATGTATATATTTCTGGAAAGTCACGTCCTTTATATATTTATAAAACAGTCTACTGCTGCTTTTGGCTGCTTCTTTGGAAAGCTGCTGCAGAGCAAGAGTTAATTAAAAAAAAAAAAACCACAATACAAAGGTGCAATCCTACTTCTCTGTTCCGTTCTGGATGTTTTAGCTGTACGAGCTGGTCAGCTGAACACTTCATTGGCAACGACATAGACACAGAATTTATAATGAAGATGATTAAGTCAGGCTTACAGAGTCACGTGCCAAGCTGAGCCAGGAGGGTGGTAAATTAAAGGAAAGGAAATTACACAACCTGATTAACAAATGAGGTGGCCGAGAAAGTAACTGTGGAGGCAGCAGCCCAAAGGTGGAATGCTCTCCAAATCCTGAGGAGAGCACTTCGATGAGCATCTGGTGTTAAGTTAAAAATGGAAAAGTTGCCTCTGGCGCTGTTAATGAAAGAATCTACTTGGAGATTGGGTGGGTAGGAAAAGGTGTTTGAGCACAACACTGGTTACATTGAGTGTGCTTTGGGGTTCCGTTGGAAAGCTGTTGTCAGATATTGTTCCTGAGGCCCTCAGTCTGCTGTGACTTACCTTAGCATATTGTTAGTGTCCAGACTGCTTCACATTGCCTCCGTACTCATCTCTGTGCTTGAGCAGACTCCTATATCTTTGGAGTTGCTCCTCCAGCCTGTTTGGAAGGCAGGCGGGGAGGGCTACAGGGGGATCTATGAATAGCATCTTAGTTTGGAGCCAAGAGATTTGGAGCGCGATGTGGCCATCTATGCGTGAAGCAGCAGTCGGCTCCTCAGAGGGCTAACCTTAAAGGAACTTCATGGCCAAGGCAACGCTGAGGAAAACCAGACTCGCTCTGCGGCTCCCCATGCCTTAATGTAAATGCTTTACCCATGTTTTAACTACATATCTCACCTATACATTTGTTATTGGTGCATCTCGAAGTACTTACACTGGTGTCCCTGGTTTTCCTCCGTGGTGGAGGTGGTTTCCCAATTCCTGTCCCCTCATCTTCTCTGAGCTGGGGATGAGCTTCAGCTTAAACACGGCCTCATTGTATGGGATCTTGCAGAATTTTCTGGCATGGAAACCAATAGCGCTGCATAGCAGAGAGTTATGTGAGGCTGTTGGATTCACCTGCATCATGACAGGTAGAAATAAAGCTGGTGTAAAAAGTGTGGCCAAACTGGGAAGCAGCCAGTAGATCTCGCGTAGGGTCGGCAAAGCACTATGTGCTGGCTCTGAAAGGAGAAGAGGAGAAACAACACCAAACTGAAACAAAACCAATGTTTTTGTAACAAGCAAGCAAGAAAGTTTGAGAATCTGGCAAATTTCTCTTCAATCTCTTTTTCATTGTTCATAGTTGTTGCATTTTCAACAGTAATTTGTTTTCTAGAAGAAGAATATCCATGAGCTCATCCCAGCACCTTAAGATCCTCTGGATGGAACAAATCCTTTGGGAGGGGGAGGCCTGGGGGTGCGGGAGACAGAATCTGGTGGTGTTAAAAACCATGTAGATGTGGTACTGAGGGACGTGGTTTGGTGGTGACCTGCAGTGGTTGGACTCGATCATCATATAGGTCTCTTCCAACCGACATGATTCTATGATTAAAGCTGCCACTGCATCCTGGCCAGCCCTAAAGGTCTGTGTGGCTGTGGTGGCACCGGTCTCAGACCATATGAGTGCTGGTGAGGAGAGGACCAGGGGGGCTGGTGTTTTTTTTAACAGAAATTAGGAAGCCAAAAATACACGTAAAAAAAATGTCAATTTGACTACTGCATCTGGGAAAGTCCAGGGCCACGGGTGAGACTAAAGGGCTCGTGAGTTTGAACAATAACAGCATTTCTGTTGTCTAAGTAAACTGGCGGCACACGATGGTAGTTGCAGACTTAGAATCTTCAGGTTTGTTTTTCCTCTTAGTCTCCTTCAGCATGCTGGCCACTAGCACAAAGTTTCCACCTTGTCACACTCCTGTTTGGAAGAAGAAAATCGATGGATCCTGTGTGAGATCTCAGTAGATTCAACCTTGCAGAAAATGGCTTTTCCTGTCAGGTGAGATTTACATCCCCAAACTTACTTGCAGGGATTTAACACATCTCCCCTTGTTATGCCACGTGAATGACAAGGAAGGAATGCTGCGTTTATGCATTTTAATGGTTTATCTGTATTTTTATCATTTCTGTGGCTGTACATAGTGCTCCTGGCCCGGCTTTTACGTACTTAATACAGGAGCATGAGTGCTGGCAGTGTCTGAGTGGTTTGTCGCTCTGCTGTGACATTTATTAGCAGATGGCAAAACACAGAGCCATGGTAGCAAAGGTGTTCCTTGCGGAAATTACGTGTTGCATCCCATCCGAACAGCCTGACACCTTCTCTGAAGTCAAAAAGGAGAGAGAAAAGTGGGGATGGGAGGTTTCTTTTTGCAATTCAGGGCAGTGGATTTATGTTGTGAATTGAAATGAAATCGAAAATCCGAGCTGGAGAAAAGATCTGCTTGAATGAAGCATGGTTTTGGAAAGCGTTTCAATAGACAATAAAAAAATGACTGTGTGTTTCACCTGCAGATCTCAACAGAGTCTTGTCAGTGGTGCCCAGCTACAGGACAAGGGACAACAGGCACTGCGTGGCTCATCATCTGCAGGATTTTATCTTGGGCGGAGGCAGGCAGAGCTCTCTGCGTTGGACCGCTGCTCATTGACAGCAGGTCTGCTGAACAGCGGTGGGGAATTTAAAATAATTGTACTATACAGTTATTCATGAGCATACATTACATTTGGAATCAGAGGTCGCTTTTCTTTCTTTGCGAAGGGTAAACATTGTAAGTGAACCTGTGATTTTGAGCGTGCCAATTCCAAGGCATTTGCAGATGTGGAGTGGTTGCCTGGAATAACAGCCTCTCTCAAGAGAAACGTCAAATGCATTTAATCAGCCACCTTTAGAGCTCTGCAACTTCTGCAAATGAATTATTAATCTTCGCAAATGTTTCCAAATGATCCAAAAGTCAGGAATAACGTGGCTCTTTGGGTAAGCGGCTCTGCTCTGGGGCTTCTCCTTGCCACGCTATGTGCTAGAGGCTCTGCACCTGCCTGCTGCTACTGACAGGAGATCCTCACAGCTCCGGTAAACCTCTCCAGAGGTGCTTGGGTGGCTGAATGGCCACAAAGTGCAGCTGGCATCCAGCTGTGCCCCTATAGATTGATGGATCATGTAGTAAATAGCCACTGATGGGTGTTGTGCATCTTGCAGGGGTGCTCCAGGGACCGCAGGTCCCCCATGGCAGTCACCGCGGCATGTGGCTGTTGTCCTCAGAAGCCCTCCACTGCTATGATGGTATGTTTGACCTGAGGTAATGGAAGATTGGGCAGGGTAAGGTTTACCTTACCTGGTTTTGGCAGGTTTGAGTGGTGAGTCTTCTCATTAGCTAGCAAGAGTAAGAATGGCAGGATGAAGCTGTGAAGCGAAGCATGGCTTGGGACACCCGGGTTGCAGCTTTGGATCTCATCATCTCCCATAGATAAGATTCCCCATACTGGGCCACGTTAAGAAAATCAGCTTATGTCACTTTGCCTGCAAAACAAGGTATCTGGTAAAGTGCTTTGAGAAATACCAACGACTATTGTATTATATGTGACTCAACCCCCTCCCACTGCAATGTGGAAATCCTCTTTTAGAAAAAAGTAATTGTAACGACCTAATTTCTTCAGCAGAGGTAATTTGGTTACATGAATTTTTGATTCGCCGTTTGTTCATAGAATTCTAGAATGGTTTGAGTTGGAAGGGACCTCAAAGATCATCTCGTTCCAACCCCCCTGCTATGGCAGGGACACCTCCCACCAGACCAGGTCGCTCCAACCCCCATCCAGCCTGGCCTTGAGCACCTCTAGGGATGGAGCATCCACACTTCCCTGGGCAACCTGTGCCAGGGTCTCACCACCCTCAGAGTGAAAAATTTCCTCCTAATTTCCAATCTAAATCTCCCCTCTTCCAGTGTGAACCCATCACCCCTCATCCTATCACTACAGGCCTTTGTAAAAAGTTCCTCCCCAGAGGGAGGTTTCTCCTTTAAGAGCCCCACCTGTCAAACTGATGGAGCCATCAAGATGCAGGTGTAAACAAATCCCTCGTGGTAGCATGGGAAATAATTAAAACAAAAAATTTATCAACTCTTATGGATACCAGCATAGTGAATTCAGGTACGTGTACAAAGAAGAATCCCTTCGGTGCTGAGGAAGGTTTTCAACAGCTCATTATGTTCAGACCAAATGCAGAATTTCTGCTCAATCTGCTTGTTGGGGAGGACCTTAAATATGAGGGCACGACAAAGCTTGGTGCTTTAAGAGGGAGATGTGAACAGAAACATTTTTCTTTGCTGGCCAAAAGCCACTGAGCACAAACCAGCTGCATTGGGGCTGCTGGAACTAAAAATCTCCTTCTTCCTTTTCCTGAGTGAAAACTGCAGGGTGGCATCAGCTCAAGGGGAAAAGCAGCATCATGGCACAATGTGAAGACCCACAGCCGGGCTGAGGTCCATCCCAGTGCAATTTTAGGGCAAAGCAGAAGCTGTGGTACCTCAAAGGTTTTTCATGGTGGTGTCCTGGGTGCTGCGGGGAGGCAGCACGGCTGCCATAGCAACGTGCTTCTCAGCATCACAGGGCCCAGGGCCCACAGGCTCCTCCGAAGGCTCGGCAGCCACAGCGGGGAAATGGAAAAGCTCATTTTCTGTCACCAATGAAAGAAAAAAAGGCAGTAATAGGGAAAGAATAAAGAGGTATTTAACTGCAGCCCTAGAAAAAACCCAGTGTTTAGCAAGCTGGCTACAGAGTGAGGCTTTGGTGCTCCATCTGTGTGCAAATAAAGGCAGTAAGTAGAGTCCCCTGTTAAAACATGATCTTGGAAGGTGAATATAAAATTGTGGAACTTGTTCAATGAAAATGGCAAACATTCCTTAAAGCCTCAGTACTCTTGCTTTTATTACTCTTCCCCAGTTTTAGGTATTAAATGTTACTGATTTGGCTGCAAGAAAGTTTTCTGGGCTGTGAGGATTGCAGGAGTAGCATTAGGATCAAGGAGGATAACAGCATTAGGGGTAAACATGATTTTAAAAGTTGTTTAAAGCACAATTTTGTTTTGAGTAAAATACAGTGATCCCAAGTTGCCAGTGTCACAAGCAAGTGCATCTCAAATGGCAACAGGTTTGTGCTTCTTGCAAGAGCAGAAGTGAATTTAACTCAGGTATTTTTTTCAGTTCCCTGTTTAACATTTCAACTCATCCAAGTGACAGGGAGCTGAAGGGTTTTGCCGTGGCCCAAAGCACGAGCTCTGACTGAGCTCCTGTTACCTGTGATTGCTCAGGGTAGTGGTGACACTGAAGCTAAAGCCTTATTTTGTCTGCCTTTGTACTTCGCTTTCATTAGACATTGCCTTGCTGAAAATCATCCCCACCCCACGTAGCAGAGATGAGAAGAATACCACAGGGAAAACCACTTTTAAACTCTCATCCTGGAAATGCTCATGCCTGAGCTGTCCTAGCAAGAACCACACTTGACTCACAGAGGTACGCACGCACTGTTCCTCCTGTGAAAGAGCCGGAGCTTCTCCAGAACATCCACTGCAGGGCTTAACAGGCACTCAGGAGACACTTCAAGTGCCCAGGCAAGGCAGTGAATCATAAAGGCTCTGTGTGGACGGAGGTATACATGGAACGGTCATTTCCTGCCATGGGAAATAACATTTTTATTGGAAAATGCAACGTGCTTTTACTCACGGGGTGGGTTCCCTGCTTGCCTTGCTGTGGAGCCTGTCTCTTTCTCTGTGGTAACTGTTGTGAGAGATGGCAAGGAGCCCATCTGCAGAGCTTCCTGGAGCTGCTGCTCCCATACAAAGGTTCAGTTCTGTATTTTTTGTAGAGCTTTGTCACAGAGCCTGTCAGGGCTGGACAGATCATTTATCTACCTCCTGCTGCCAAGAGATACATAATCAGTAATTACGAGGGGCCCAATTCCCAGAAAAGGTAGCTCACATATTGCCCTGGTTGACTTCAGTGAGCACTTCAGGTACACCCTGGTCTTACAAATCATGCCAGTCTCTGTTCTCACAGCCCAGGAAGCCAGAAGCGTGTGCCACCAGCTTATTCTACGGTCAAATAATAGACTCCAGAAGAGCTGCCAGTAGAAGTAAAAATACTTTCCCATTTCAATTCAGTATGACTTTATCAACTGCCACAAAGAAACACAGTCTATTGTCCAGAAATAATTTATTCATCAACAATAAAACACTGAATAGAAAAAGCCTTGTAAATAAAACTATATATATAATGCTTTATTTTTTTTTATTCGGTACTCCACAAAAAACACTACAGACAGTAACAAAATAATCCAAGGAATCTTAAAAATTTCAAATTATAATTGACACTCTTCATTGATCGTGTTTTATTAACAATGCAAAGGTTGTTTGTTTACATATTATACTCGCACTTGATTTCATTAAATTGTGTCTTAAAACACTTGAAGCAATTTGTTGTTTGCCCCATGATTTATATAACATATATAAGTATATCAATAAACAATATAACAGCTCTGAGAAAGGTATGCGGACTGTTCAATGGTCAGTAGTCTACCGTGGGTTGCTGAGTGGGAGAGCGGGAATAAACCACAACTGAATTGGGGTAGAAGTCAACACATTAAAGAGAAATCATATCTGGGGAACAATTACATATTTTCCATCGCCCGTTTAGTGAGGTGATCTCTTTCCAGCTCTGATTTCTCCTGTTTTAGATACTCTAGCACCTTTGCTAGCATATCCTCATCTAGGTACTGCCTGGTCTGCGTGTCATCGGCCTCCCCAGCCATGGAAAGCCTTTTGCTGAGCGAAGCCAGCTTTGTGGCCTCTTGTGGTGCCAGCTGACTGAGGTGCTCCCTGATGGCCTGCTCCAGCCGGTCATCTTCCTGCGGGTCACCTTCAGCGGCTGCAACCGGCACTCGTTTGGCCTGGTTCGTATTGATAACTTCGGGATATTTTGCCAGCACCTTTGCCAAGTAATCAGCCAGTTCTTCATCCTTCTCACTCAGTTTCTCGTAGTCCGCTTGTCGCCTTTCCAGGTCATTCATCCAGCCTGCTTTGGTAAACGGGCGTCCTTTCAATCTTCGGGGAATGTAAGACAGTCTTGGCAAGTCATTGTCTTGATTAAGACGATTTAGTAAGTAGGAGGGATTCTGATTAGCTAAATTGTCAGTTCCCAGGAGACTGACAATATCTTCAATATTGAGGTCTTCGGGTAGATTTTCTGGAATAACGTTAAGAGGCTGCTTCGTGTACCCGTTTTTAGAGTTTACATTATTTTTAAAGATATCACTCTGTCCCAGATTGGTTTCAGCAATCTCATCGAGGTCTTCTGGGAATTCTGCTTCCTGCTCAGCTTCCAACCTTTCGCTCTGAAGCTGCTTTTTTTCTCCAGCTTTCAACATGTCTAATAAGTCCTCTGGAGGAATTTGCAAATTCCTTGAGATTTCTATCAGCTGAGCTACGGACTGAGGATCAAGTTGCTTATCCAAAAACATGAGTGCTCTTTTTTCCTCGAGTTCTCCTCCAGTCCTTAATTTCCTATTCCCCGCACCACCCATCAGCCTCTTTAGGTAATAATTCATTAGCTTTGAAACGTCCTCTGGCATCTGATCTTTATTGTCTCTCCTTATTTCATCCTCGAGGAAGCTGAGTTTCCCTGATCTCTTCATTTCCTCATCAATCTCCTCTTCATGTTTATCAATCTCCTCTTTACTGTCTTTTATCTCTTCCTGGGTTTGACTTTCCACTTTTTCCTCTATGGGATTCCAATCTTCTCCTCCAACCACATCTTCATAGGCGATGTTATTCACTTTATAGACGTCATCTTCATCATCCACATACAATTTCTGGTCCTCATCCAGCCTTTCTTTCTTGTGGTTGCTTGATCCTGCCATCTTCCCCAGCTCCTGGAACACGGACTCCAGCGTAGCGAGGCTTTGGGGTGTGTATTGCTCTTCCACTATCTCGTTAGTACGCTTGAAGGGACTGTCTCTTGAGCTCTCTTCGTAGTGCCCAAGTGGCATTTTGAGATACTTTTGCCACCTCTCAGGCCACTTGTAAGCCTCATAGTCATCAGTCTCTCCAGCTGGAAAGTTGCTGTCTGAACTCAGACCATAAGGTTTGCTCTCCTTTGGGCCAGCTTTTGATTCTTTCTCAGCTTGCCGCAGAGCTTCCAACATTACCTTAACCCACTGGGACTCATCTTCAGTCAAAGAATCCCTTAGGTTATCTGGTAGGTGAACCTGATCTTTGCTTTCTTTCTGTTGCAGGAGATATGGGACGCTTTGATAAGAGTTGTAATCGGGGCTGCCCTCTCCCTTGTTAGTTTGCTTGCGAAGATCCTCTATGTATTCCAGAGCCTTGATCATATCAGGATTTGGGAACCTTTGTAAGGTTTTCATCACATAGTCTGGATCTTTCTGAAGCAGCTGGTGCTGCTGGAAGGAAGCTGCGTCGACCCAACAGAGTAGGGCAAAGAAAAAGGTGAGAGCGCGGGCTGCTCCAAGCTGGAAGGAATTAGCTTCTGCCATATTTAAAATATTTCCTTGAAATAAAGAAGAAGAAGAGAGAAAGAAGCAGTTAACATATGGAGACAGACTTTGGAAACTGAGAAGCAAAATAGAGACTGTTATTTTAAACTGGAATGCATCACGAGTACTACACATGCTTTTAATAATTGTGGAAACCTAAAATAACTCACAAGTGGAAGACATATATTTTTGGTGGAAATTTTCTGAATTTCCTATGATTCCTCAGTTTACTGGGAACTATCAGTTTCCTGTGCTGGAAGTTTCATATTTCAATGCCCAATGTACTTTATGAACATCAGCTTTCCAAGGGGAGCACCAAAGTATGCAATGCAAACCCTAAATAGCTCACAAAATGCCCATGGAAGTCATTTTGGTTATGAAAATGAAGGTTTCAAATGGTAAAATCAGCATATCTGTATCTTTAAATGCCACTCCTAAGTATTAATACTAAAGCTGCAACAGAGCTCCTTTGTGAGATTGTTGCATAGGGCATCACATCACATGCCAGGGTAATATCATAAAATTAACGTAATAAAGGGGAAGACATGGCATATAATGACTTGCAAGATTGTCTCTGTCATTACTGTTAGCATTATTGCTTCCTTTTTTGCTATTACATTAACAAAATATGTACTAGTTGCATTACAGGTGAATTTCAGTGAAGAGACTCTATTGAGTGAACCATCTTTCTATGGAATTGAACCCCTCTGTGAAGGACAAACTATAATTTATCCTAAAGGTGCAATGTAATTTTACTGAGCACTTTAAAACCCGTCTCAGGAATGAGCTCGAGTAGGTAGGTTCTGAGCGATGATTTCATTCATTCATTCATTCATTCACTTCAGCAGGAATTGAACCATGTCCCAGGACAGGCAGAAATGTGGCCATTGGCAAAAGTGAGTTAATTCAGTTAGAACAGATCGGTAGATGTCTCATCAGCCTGCCCTGCCAACAATGAACTCGGGAGCAGGAGAGGGAAAAAGATGCCTCTGACAGAACTGGGAAAATGACAGCACTGCTGGGGTGAGAATGTGGCTGCCCAGGCAGGGGAGGGAGCTGAGCACCCTCCACCCAGCAAAGGGAAAAATTCCTGTCGCCCATTTCCTAGGAGATGCTCAGGCACTGGCACGCTGGGGCCGTGAGACAAATTAGACCCTTTCCCGATCCAGTTACATTAACAAATAAAGCCCAACCGTGAGAAGGGAATGATAAAGATAGAAACCACTTTGATTAATTGACCTATTTTGGTACCTTTGGTTTTTTTCTCATTTAAAAGCATCCTGCTGCGACGCCAATGATTCACAACAGACTAAAAGAGCTGCTCATTCCATTCACTGTTTACCCACTGCCATAAGCAGAAAGCGAGCACGAATATAATCATTTCAGCTCACTTGTAGATTTTTCCACTCAGTTTTTGTGCCTAACATAATGTGACTTAGCTAAATAATTAAAGCAGTATCAGTTGAGAGCTGCTTCTTTCCCCTCGGTATGCCTGGGCAAGCTAAAAGCCATCACAGCAAAGGATTTTCCCTGAACATTTCTGCCTGCTCAAGCCTGGGTATGGCTGATTTCACAGAGGATTAGTTCAGAGCAGCTGATGAGAAGGTCCCACCCTCCAGGTCTGGGCTTGCCCTGAGACACAGCCAACACATCGCTTTGTTTTCTGTTGCAGGAAAGGCACCAGTCCCAGACATCAATGTATATCCCCATGAGAAAAAAGCAAGCAAACAAACAAACAAAAAACCAAAACAAAAACAACACTTTGCTGCTTATTGCAGCAAATAAATGAAATGAAGACTTTATTTTCCAGCACAGAGACTGCTTATTAAGAGAGTTGGTTTGATCAGCACGTGAGAAACTGTCCTTCCCGAGGGCTGGGGGAAGGGAAAACAGCTCCATAATTATCTGCCAGGCACCTCCCACTCGTGGCACCCAGGACCTCAACCTGCTCCCCCACACGCAGTTCTGGATGTTGCGGCTGCGAGAGTCGCTTACAGCCCGTTAGCATCCAAAGGCACGCAGCCAGGCAAAGTTTGGCTCAGTGTTCCACAAGGACGCTGCTCGCCTGGTATTACTTCACAGGAATAACAGGTCATTGGCTCCTCCTCGCCTATTTTGGGTGCGTTTCTCTCTAGATCAGTTTTCACTTCTAATTTCTTGGTAGACGATACCTAAAAGCCTCGTGGAATGGATTTGGGAATTATTTCTTTTAAAAGCTTTGAGTTTGGGTCCTAATATCTTGTCAGTAAATAGATTGTGCTACCTAGGGTGAGAGGACTCCTCCCTCCCCGGTCTTTCAGACTTTGATTCCATGTATTTTGGAGAATAGGGGACATTTTTAGACTTATATTTAGGATCTACATTAAACCATTCTCTTCTGTGCCTGTCAATATGCTAAAATGGCTGTTTTGTCTACAGATGGATAACTGGGAAGCCAGCCCAGATGGGGAGCGTGTTTTCTTCCCTATTAGCACCTAACAAACAGGAAAACCACCTTTTGGCCAACAAATGTAGAAGTTCCTATTTACAAAATGAGGCAATCAAGTTCACAATTTAACATGTACAAAGACAGTGCAGACTGACAGAAGTTCCCCAAAAAACAGACAAAAAAGAAAAAAAAAAAAAAAGGAAAAAAAAAAATCTCCTTTCTGGGATGTTTCCATGGCAGCAGTAATTTTCTCTCTTGATCTCTCTCAGCGGTTGTCTCTGGTGTGTACATCATGTTTCCAGTGACAATATGCGATGAAAACTCATCACCTTTCCTACAGATGAGTCCCTGCCTTAGGAGTCTGTGGGGGACTCTTGACAGCAGTTTTCCATAAAGAAAATCAAGAAATGCGTCACACAATCTTCCTCCTGTTTACTTTTGCAATAAATCACCCGACTGCAGCAAATTTGCTTTCTTTTACTAACGCGTATCCAACCCTTTGCCCTGTGCAAGGGTCTCGAGACACAAGCAGTGAGGTGAGGAGGTAAAAATAAATCCCCAATCTCAAGCAGTTCAGAGTCACAGACTCATTGAATGGCTTGGGCTAGAAGGGACCTTAAAAGAGCATCTAGTTCCGTGCCATCACAGCATCCTCGAATGGTTTGGGTTGGAAGGGACCTTAAAGACGAACTAGTTCCAACCCGCCTGCCGTGGGCAGGGACACCTCCCACGAGAGCTGAGGGGTGGCTCTAAGGACTGTTTCTATAGGTACACATCTGCAGGGTTAGTCGGGCAGCCAAGGGAACCTCGCATCCTATATTTTGACGCGGCTGAAGCACGGCGACCGACCGCGAGCGCCGACAGAATCGCGACGCTTCCCTGCCTCACGAGCGATGCCGATAACGCGTATTTATAGATGTATATATGCATACACACATGCACGCCGCCCTCCCCACATATATATATAGACACATACGCATATATACGCATACATATGTGTATGCAACTATCCGTCGGCATTTTACCGGCGTGATTTCCCGACAGACGTCGGCTCCAGCCCCACCAACTTTCTGTCGCGACTCGCTGCGTGACATAACCCCTCCCTCTGCCGTTGTGAGCCCCCCCCCCCCGCCCCGGGGTGGCATCACCAGGGCCCCGCCAGCCCCTACCTGCCGCCGCCGCCGCCGCCGCTCCCGCCGCCGCCGCCGCGGTTCAGCACCGGACAGCGCCCGCTTATACCGCCCCGCGGCCCCGCCCATGACGTCACCGGGAGGCGGGGCCTCGGGCAGCGCGCGGGGGATGCGGGCAGCGGGAGGGACCAGCCGGAGCATCCCCGGCTGCGGGCGAGGGGGATGCGGGTCTGCGGCACACACACCCCCCAGCGAAGGGGTGGGAGTGAGAAAGGGCAAATAAAAACGGGGGGAGCAAGGCGGGGGGGAGGAAGAATGGGGGGAAAAGGGGGAAAAGGGAAAAAGAAAAAAAAAAAGGAAAAAGGGAAATAAGAGAAAAATGAGAAAAGGGGAAAAAATGAAGAAGAAAAAAAAAAAGAAAAGGAAACAAACAAAAGACCAGGAAAAAATAGGGGGGAAGGGAAAGAAAAGGAAAAATTGGGAAAAAAAGGAAAAAAAAGAAAAAAGGGGGGAAAGGGAAACAAGTGGGGAAAAGAGGGGAAAAAGGGAAAAAGGGAAAACTCTTGAAAGGGGTGGGAAGAAAAGTAAAAAAAGATAAAGAACAAAAGAAAAGGGAACAAATAAAAAGACAAAAAGAAAAAAGGGGGGAAAGACAAAAAAATGAAAAAGAAAAAAAAGAGAAAGGGGGAAGAAAGAGGAGGGAAGGAAGAAAAAGGAAGCAAAGGGGAGAAATGAAGAGAAGCGAAGCAAAGAGGAAGAGAAAGAGAAAGAGAGAAAGGAAGAGAAGAAGAGAAGAGAAGAGAAGAGAAGAGAAGAGAAGAGAAGAGAAGAGA
>JAVSBS010017197.1:0-12192 GCA_033124195.1 Coracias cyanogaster
AGAGATGCTAGGAGAAAGGTTGGACTTGATGACCCTGGAGGTCCTTTCCAACCATAATGATTCTGTGATTCTGTAAAGAGTGCAAAACGTGTATATGGGAGGGCTTCCCTTGAAATGTTCCTGAAGTGCGTTAACAGCCACAAAGCCCGTTATCTCGGCAAGAGACCTCTGGAGCCTGGACTGCAACATCTGTTTTTTCTGTTTGTTTTCTCTTTGTTTGTGGGTTTTTATTTTCCTTTGTTTGTTTGTTCCTTGATGTCTTGTCTTCACCAGAATCACTCCAGGCTGCCTCGGAGCGCAATCAGGGACCTCTCTGCCCTGTGTTTCTGAGCAAGCCCGGTTTGCTGCTGCCGCTGCTAGCAAAGGACAGTGTGAGGGCAATGGCTACCAAGAATGAGCAGGCCTTCCCTGCAGGAGCAGCACCTGTCATTCCTACCAGGGCAGCAGGAGCATCAGCCTCCCCTCCTTCCTTTCTCTCCCCTCTGTTAGATACGATCCGGTCCCTGTTCCACACGTCTGGGACAATGTTCCATTTTTCATACACTTTTGAGATACTTTGATCCAGCCTTATTCTTCATTTAAATTATTGTATACGGCAAGTATATAAATTCAACAACGTTTTGATTTCCTTGATCATCTTTTTCTCTGTAGACCCAGATGCCTCATGCCTTTCTATTTTCAGGGTGGCCAGGATGCCCCTTCACTCTGTGTTGTTGGCAGCAAATGTTCAGCTGGCCTGTGGAGTGTTACAGTTAGTATTCCTTTAGCAGCTGTAACAAAACATAGGTTTTGACTATACTTGCATCTTTATGTTCTTTGTTGTGTTTACATACTGAAACCAGTAGAGGAAACAAAATCTGCACTCAGGGCCCAGAAGATTCAAGAGGTCTGCTTGAGATAGAAGAGACTGGAAAGTTCTGCCTTGTGACCCTGCACATGAAAACCTGCTAGAAAGATAAAACGATGCTGTCCTTAAAAATGCAAGTCTTCCACAGCAGCAGTTGAAAGCAGAAAGCATTAAAATGTTCTTTTTTTGGTGTTGTGGGTGACTTCTGTGACATTTATTTGTTTATCCAGAATGGTACACCATCATCTTCTCTTTGATGCTTATTTTAGAGTAAAATTTGAAAAGCATCTTATAGACGCCATTGTACATTAAAGACTTCATTAAACAGCCTAAAGAGCATGGAAGAGGAATAATTCACATTCTTTTTTAACAGTAGCACATGGCTAGAAATAGATTGGCAGAGTGTGCTGTAACAACCACCTTTTACAGAATTTTCTACCTGCTGCAAGAGTGACTGCAGAGCACCCAAGTTTAGAAATGCTCTTAAGGACTCCGCAAGGCAGCCCCATTAAGGCATCCTCGTACCCCATGAGAAGGTGGAAAGCTGTGGGAAGACAGACCTGTCCGTGCTTGTCTGTGTCTGGGTGATCGTTGTATGAGTAGCTTCGCAGAAATGGATTGGGATGAAGCCACCAACTGATCACCTCCTACTTCTGATTGGAGGTGAGGGGTTTGTAGAGTGAACTTGTGTTTGACTTCTGAAGAGAATGCTGCTGTCTGGAGTTGTCTATTGAGAAAAAGAAAAAACTCCACGTAATAATTAGCATTTGGCACTTTTGGCCTTCAGAACATCTTGTGACCACTGGTTCAATTCCCCGTAACTTGCTGTGAAGTTGGAAGGTCAGTGTTACAGCTCGCTGTTAAATATTTTATCCATCTCTTTCTCTTCCTGATTTAAGGCCAGGAGAGGAGCTACTTTTGGAGCTGGTGTTGGAAGCTGTGGCGCCCCGTCTCACAGTATCCTGTTGATACCACATATCTCTTTGAATGAAGTAGAGAATTTACATTTTAAAATTCCAAGTGAGAAGAGAATTTGGCCTTAGCAGCCACATAAAAGTCCCACAAATGAAAGACAAAATACTAAAACTTGGCTGACATTTTGCTCCTCAAGCTGATGCGAGTTTGCTGGTGTGGCAGGAGTGGGATGTTGCGATCTGACGGGAAATTAAGTTTTCCTTTTCTTCGTCTTGCTGCTGCTAAGACCTTTTTGTGTACTTTGAGCAATGGTCCATTTTTGAACAAAGATTATTTTAATGAATAAAACCATGTCGCTCCACATTTACCATTTGACATCAAGGATTAATGGAAAAGCAATTACTGGGAACTGCTTCAAGGAATGTGAAGCCCGGATGGAAGGATTATCATCTGAGTGCAACAAAAGGTCTCCGTTCTTGCCTAGCGTGCCTGTTGCTGGTGGTGGGTAATTCTGCAGCACAGAGCTGACCGGCAGCTGCGCATCATCGCTGCCGCTAACGCGCTGCAGTACTTACCGAGAGCTTCCTACGCACATTTCCAGAGAGACTCCAGTGCAGGTCATCAAAATCCATTTCCATTTCAAAGCAGGTGTTTGTAATAACCTTCTGGTTTAAATAAGATCTTGTGCCTAACGTATAAATATTTTATTGGTTCCATTTTGCTGAAAACCAGTTCAGGAACACCGGGTAATACTTCAGTTGACTGCGTATCCCCCAACTGCTTAACGTTTTTACGGTGTCTTTGCACACAGCGTTTCAGAAATGCGATTTTGCTCCTGTGCCTGCTGAGAAGAGCACTCACTCATAAAACCCGTCTCAAAATTGTGTGCACAGATCAAACACTTGCACCTGGCAGGCTGCCACGCTGACCTGGAGCAGAAAAAAAATAGCGGAAGAGTTGTACAAGTTTTGAAAGTGGAAAGAAAAGCGCAACAAAAGGGAAAATAAGGGAGAGAAGACTAAACCATCTTCTTTCCTTTCCTGAAAGCAGCATAGGAGCAACGGCAGCAATGTCAGTCTGCTGTTCCACAGAGCAGGCGTTTATTTTTAGCAGAAATCAGGAGCATTACATGGCAAAAATAATTGTGTCAGTAGAGCTGAAAGCAGACGGCGTACATGCAAACAGTGATGGCCTGTGATCTTTAGCGTGCTTCAGAGGGAGGTTCTGGGTGTACCTTCATGTTCTACTGCTCTCTCTTGGGGAGTGTTTGCTGTGGGTGGTGCATTTGTCCTCCTCTGACACAGCTGGGGTCCTGGGCATGGCCACTGTTTCTGAGGTTTGACAATGAGCACTGCAAAAGGTGATGTTTTAAAAACATCTCTTAAGACTGTCAGCTTTAGAGTAAACCAGCAGCGCAGAGCCACACCACTCGTCTCTCTGCTGCCCTTTCTGGAGAGTAGGCCAACGGGGGATCACAGAGACAATTGCTTTCAGAGGGTATTTTGCTCTCACTGTGGGACCCAGGGATAGTTTGATTTATTTTACCCCCTCTTGAGGCCATTTGTATCTTCACTCTCGGTTCCTTTCTGAAATGAAGCCGTGAGTCTGGCTTTGTTCAGCAGTTGGGATCCAGCTTCCTAGAATCATAGAGTAATTAAGATCGGGCAGGACCTCTGGAGGTCATACGGCCCAGCCACCTGCTCAAAGCAGGGGCCAACTTCAAAGCTGGATTAGGTCATTCATGACTTGGCCAGTCCCATTTCGGATGTCTGTAAGGACTGAGGTGCCCCAGCCTCCCTGCGAACCAGTTCCCCTGCTTCGCTACTTCCATTGTGAAGATTTTTTCCTTGTAGTTAATCAGAATTTTCCTTCTTCAGGTTGTACCTGTTGCCTCTTGCTCCTCAGGACTTCTTTGCACCGTCTTATTATATTTCTCAAATCTCATTAGCAGAGAACTAAACGCGTTTTTTGCATTTGGTAGGAGTTGTGCAGTAGCTTGCACCCTTCACCTGGACTGGTCTTTCAGGGCTTGGTATCCAGTTTGAGGAATAGAGAATGCTGACAACTCAGTGAGGTAAAGGAAATTCTGTAGTAAAACGTTATTAGAAAATATTTTTTTGGCAAGCTTCAAGAATGATACTTAGGCCATTATCAGTGTCTGTGGTACGAGGAAGCAGTTTTGGGGTATCAGGAAGCTGACTCCAGCAATTGCCTTCGTTCTGAAGGGACTGATCCATTTTCCAACTGTAGTTCATCATGTGCATTTTTCAAATTTACTTGTTACAGTCATTTTAAAAAGTAACTACAGGGGCAGTTATGGTGGCTGCCCTGCAAAACCCTGGAGTAGACTCCAGGGAGAGTGGTGGAGATTAAAGCTGGGAGGGGAGGGAACCTGGCTGCATTTTCCCAGAAAGGGAACAGCTTACACTTCACAACAGACAAAATATTTATCTAATACTGCTGGAACAATGATATCCTGGGTTCATTTTACTGTATATGGTACTTCTGAAATTAAAGATTGTTCAGAGATTTGTAATTGGACACAGGCTTTTGTCCTTACTTGAGATCACTGGAGTCAAGAGATGGAAAGCCAACAGACGATCTGTAGAAAGAGCTGGCTGGTTTGAGTTGAGATCTTTCTAGGCAAATGCAAATGTTAAAGAATAATAATTTCTCCAGCAATGAGGAAGGGCAGCCAGTGCCTGGTGTTATCTTCTTAGTGTGAGGGTGTACTTTGGAGTGGAAAGTAGTTATGGAAGATAAAATGAGAAATTTTGATTTAGAACCAAGAGCAGACTCTGAACCAGTCTCTTAGTTGTCTCAGGGCTTGAGGTTAGATCAGGTCCCATTTCCACTTGTAACAAGGAAGTTTAGAAAGAATACCAGACAAAAGTGACCTCCTTCTCACTCCTATTTATTTTCCTGCAGTTTACCCTTGCCTAAATGCTGGGAGAATAAGACCTGCCTGTATCCTTTGGGGTTTGAAATGTGTATTTGATGAAAAAGCGTAAGCATTTGTTTGGTTTTTATTCCTGTAGAAGAAAGATAGGTTAGGTTACTCTTTTCCTTGGTTAGTAAAGAGTTATTATATCAAGTGAACCCACCTACATAAATATTCACTGTTTGCTTTATACTGTGTGTTTAGTTTATATTTTTAAACAAACAAAAAATGTATTTTTTCTATCCTCTTACCTTCAGCCTGGTTTGTCAGCCTGCGTCCAGACAGTGTGCTCCTCAAAACAAGGAAAACAATTCCCAGTGGCTTGGAAAGGAGCCAGCTTGGGTCTAGCCACAGATGAAAACTGATAATGTAATCTAATATATAACTAATGTAATAATTTAAACATATCTGAAGTCTTACGGCTAGACCCAGTAAATTATTCTGTTCTCCCAGGTAGGTGCCTTAAGCAGAATGTTACAGAGTCCCAGTTGCTGCCTCTAAGCGAAGGAGTGGTGGATTCTTGTGTGAGTTGTGGACTGGTCTTCACCGCAGGGTGAAGGATTGCCCTCCCCTCAGCTGACCTCCAGCCAGACAGGAGCCGCACTCAGCTGAAAAACAGGCAGCAGGGACTGAAGGTGATAATCATACCAGCGTTTTCCAGGGTCTAAGTGTTAGCTACTGGGCTACTACACAGTAAGACAGGAACCAGCAGTAGGAGCAACATGATGTCTTACAAGGGAAGCTGGAGCTTTATTTATGGTGTTCAGGAACCAGAGGTAGACACCTCCCTCTGAGAGATCCTGTCAATCTCAGCAGAACAAAGCTGTACTCCTGTGCCAGGCTTTTCATCTGAAGAGAAAGCCTGACTGTGAGCATTTTCAGCAGGCCTGCTTTAGGGGCGCTCTTCTTCTCCTGGGGCGTTTTTTAGAAGGTCATTTAGGGATCTCCACTCTAGTTTTGCCCTGGATTGGCACCTGGGTGTGTTCCTTGGCTCTGGATTGCAGCCCAGGGCTGGATCTGGCTTGCTAGTCTGAGTAACCTGCACATTCAGTCGCACAGATCAAAGATATCCGGGTGGCATAGGCCAGGGAGGTGGTGCAAGATCACAGGTTTCCCCACAGATGGTCTGTGCCTCTGAGGAACCTCCAGAAAGATCTGGGAGCATTGGGAAGACATTCAGTGAGCGTAAGGTGACTGCTACTCTGCTTGCTATCAGGAGCTCATGGCGTGTGTTTCCTGCGGATAATTTTGGGCTTGCAAGACAGCAGTCCAGGCACCTTACTCTTTCCCCATGATCACTTTACTCAATGTGTTTCAAATGTCTTGGAGCATGTCCAGACTGCAAGCTGAGTGTTTTAGAGTAATATTTTGAGAGGAAGGATTATTTCTTCTACCAGTGACTAAACACTGGGGCTAAGCACCAGCCACATAAGGCTGGTTCTTTAAAACTTCTTCAAACTTCAGATGCATCTCTGAAGCCCACAGCTTTGTATAACTGCAGGGGTTTGTTCGATGTGGCTGGATGTTATATAATCAGTCTTTTCCTTTTGCTTGTGATGATGTTATGTAGGCTGCCTCCTTAAATTTCAGCAACGCTAGGGCTGCCTGAGTCATGTGTATGAGGCTCTTTTTTGCACTGTTGTGTAAGGTAGTGAGTTGCAAAGGTCATGGGAATGAGTTATTTAAAAACTGAAACATGCTGGGCTCTCTCCAGCTTAGAATAGATGAGCTCAGAAAGGCATTCATGTTTTAAATTACAGCTTTGGTTATCAAGGACTCGTTGACTTCAAGTCAGTATTTCTGTTTCCGTAGCAAACTGCAGTAGCGCACAATATTCCTGTTTCTTTCGTATGTGTTGCTGATAAAATCATGCATTCATACATGAGACAATTAATAAAATATTTACTTTCAATCCTCAGAAAACAAGTGCATTCACAAATATTGTAATCATAGGCACAGACTTCATGCTCATCAGTGTTCGAAGCAATTAATCTTCCTTACCATTTGATCTCGATGGAAAATGTCAGGTTCACAGTCGAAGTGCACACTTGAGTGCTTTCTTCCACCCACTGGACAACTGGGTTGTGATGTGTCACTGCGCTCGTGTGTAATCTGGCTCAGTCGTACTGATGCCATTCAGGTAGAAGGCACAAGAACAGGTAACTGTGGAGATCCCTAGGGCAGGTAACTGTGGAGATCCCTAGGGCAAGTAACTGTGGAGATCCCTAGGGCAGGTAACTGGGGAGGTCCCTGAGGCAGGTCTGTATGCTTCTATTCATGCTGTCCCCTGTCTGGTTTAAGACATCCAGCTGTATCCTCATTTATAGAAAGCTCTCTCTTGCTTCCTCCTTCATGTCCCATCCCAGGCCCCCCAAGTCACCACCCAAGCAATGGCTGTCCAGCCATACGTTAAAGTGGAAGTGCTCTGAACTACTCAAAAAGTGCTTTTAGACTTGGATCATTCCACAGAGCAGTTCAGGGCACGGCTCCACAGACCACTCAGGAGGCAGAACAGGGCAGGGAGTAGTCTCTGGCAGAAGGCAGGGGCATTGCAGAGGCACACCCTGGGCGTGATTTTTGTTCTCTCCATCATTCTGTGCAGCTACAGCAACATAATTTTGGCCATTTGGCAAAATTCCACATGTGCAATTGTAATTTACTTCCATTTGCACGCAGCAAAATGTAATCAGCCCTTGATCACATCAACTCTTGTTGAAAATAGTAAGAGAAAGCTATGAGATGAGAAAAAATACATTAAATAGGTCTGGCATGAGGAGACAGTTAAATGACTCTGATTACTGAAAACCAAACCAGTAGAACCCACCTCCTGAAGCATTGCGTCAGTAACACAAAATTAAGTAATAGCATGTCCCATACAGGCTAGTAATATAGTGTGCTGGTAAATGATACAGCCAGAAAAGTGGTTGAGCCGTGACTTGCGGAGTCACACGTGTGCATGTAGGAGTGAAAAAAACCAACAACATAAAACCACAAAGGTTAGAAATGCAAAAGGCACAGTAAAATGGGTTCAGGGACAGGACACTGAAAGGAAAGAGAACACTGGGACAAAGGGCTTCCTGGGAAAGGCTTGAATATGAGCACAGGTGAGCCCTTGCCTGCCTGCTTTTTGCTTTTTTTCTGAAAAACAAGAACTTGGTACATGTGTTTTTATACAAAGGAATTGTCTAAAGAATAACACTTGAGTCTATTGCAGTATACCCAATATCGGCATTGTGACTTGAGGTGATTGCTAGGATCAAACAGGAGAGCTGGAATAGGGGAGAGCAGGGACTATGGAGTTGCAAGGGTTTAAAGATGTTAGCAAAAAAAAAAAAAAAAATCCCAATGATTCTCCTAGATTTTAGTCTTTATATTTTGTATTTGTGTGTATCAGCGGGTAAAATACATGAGTCAAAGGTCTGTGTGTTTCTCGCACGATAATAATGCAGGGATGCCTTACTTGGAGTCAAAAAGCAATGCCTTATGTTAGTCTGAAACCACTGCTTGAACCTGCGATCACCTGGAAACTGGCAACAAGCTCTCTTTCCTCTGGAGGAGAGCTATCAAACCAAGCAATAGAAATCTGTGAAGAGAAAGTCTCTTCACTTCTGTAACGACACTCATCCTCTTGAGCTGCCTCAGGTCGAGCAACGGGAAGACGGCGTGTTCTCTAGGCAGACTGCTCCTGGCAGGCAGTCAGTACAGCTGCAAATATGACGCTCTGTGCCAAACATGAGTCTGTAATTTCTACCACTCTCCAATTGTCAGCTTTTTGAGGATGCCATTTAGTCATTTCCTGGGAAGACAAAGGGTGCCTATCAGAGCTAATGATACTTTGCTTGCACACGGGTGGCCACGTGGGAGGTGGCTATAACGCACACTTGGAAAATGAGCACGGCTGATTCAAAATGACAGCGACGGAGTTGATGCAGAAATGTGCTGTCAGGCAGTTCTCAGAGTCCCCATACTCTTTGTCAAACAAGGAGGGATTTTCTTCTGACTTAATTTTCTCAGTCATCTAAATAAGAGAGCAAATGCACCTCAGGAGAAATGAGAAGTGTGTTAGTTTTCATTAACTTTTAATTTGAAGCCTGTGTAACTGAAGGAAGTCACTGTGGTAATCTGGAAAGGGTATCTGAAAGCCCTGTTAAATAATTCCACCCCTCTCTCTGAAAAGTACGTTTTTAAAAGGTGCTTTGTTCAGGGGCACGGTATCCCAACCAGTGCTGGCAAAGAGTCTTACCCGAGTCAAGCAGCAGGAGCAGCTCTGGAGAGTCATTTCAGGCTGCTGCAACATTCCCAGGGCTGTAGTAAAGGTCAGCTTGTTGTGTCCTTTAGCTGTGTGGAGTTTTGATTAGCAAATCTGCATTGCTGACAACTCTGAACTGCTTCCAGGCAGTGGAAGGGCTCCCATGTGCACAAGAAGTGCACTGCTTGTGCCCGGCTTGCACTCAAAGGCCTGGGACTTGCCACATGGGAATTAGGCTGTGACGCTTACTGCAGAAAAATCACACCCAAACATTCCAGTCATGTTGGGAACAAAAAAATTTAGAATGTTGGTTTGCTGCCAGGTCTTCCTCCAAAAAAAAAAACAAACCCAAGGAGGCTAGTGCCAATACTTAAGAGTGACCTATGAGAACAGACAAACCTCTGGGTCTCAGATGCCTCCCTGTATGCTTGCAACCAGTAATGCCAATCCCCTTGTGAACATGGGTTTTGTATATGAATCAAGGAAAATTTCACTACAGGAAAGGGACTATAGCATGACTGAGTCTAATCTCACACTGTATCACTTTCCAGGGTCATTCCGTAAGGCCATCTTTACAGCACTCATAGTGCCAGACCCTCATGTTTCCAGGGTTTTAGTATTCCTGCAGCAGTCATAATTCTGCCAGGTGCCTTACCACCTCTACCTGTGTTTTGTTACCATGTCCAAGCCTGTTTGGCCTTGCTATCAAGGCCAAATCATCAGGGGTAGTGTGGTGTTGGGAAGCCACGTGTCCCTGACCCCATTAGAGCTTCGTTGGTAAGAGACCTTGCAGAAATCTGCCCATCTCTGTGAACTAGAAGTTCCTTCTTTCCTGTGTCCAGGCACCACTAACCAATCTTGTGTGGCTCAGGATTAGGTTACGGGTTTGTCTAGTACAGCTGTTGTCTAGTGGCTTCCATATGGTACATGGGTATAGTGAATGTCAGAGTAAGTGCAGGATCTGGAACATACTTTCAGTTCTTTTGGACACCGATAAATAGCAAGTAAAAGCTCGTTCACTAGCTACCTAAGACCAGGCAGATGCATCAAATATATAAGGAGGAAGGGTTTGGTTCTGGTGTTGGAAAATGACTATTTTTCCTCCTTTTGTTCTATCCTCTGTTAGCTACAGCCACTTCCTGCACCAGAAGAACAGAGAAAAATGCTGTATGAAGCAGAGCTAAATGACAGGCTTGTGCCACGTGCCAGGGAGCAGCCGGTGAGTGAAGCACTTCCCTAGTGGCCCAGAACATCAGAGGAGTTGGATGCGGAGAGCAAATGTCACTATATTGATCCATTACTTCAGTTTTGTTTTGTTTTCTGTTAATACAACACTACTCCCTTATTCAAGCTCACGTATGGGGAGCACTGGGAACTGTGACAACTCAGTGAACTGAGGCTATGGATGCCAACAAAAGTGGGAGGAAAAATCTTACATTTAAGTGAGAGAAGAATTTGGCCCAATGTCACCTTTTTATTTTATACAATCAAAGGAAATAGTATAGTGTTGCTGACAGTGCCAGCTTTTAAGAGTAACCGCACAATTCCAGGACATTGTATTAGAACTGATGTTGATACTTAATTTTGGATTTCACCTCTTTTTTTTTTTTTTTTCCCCTTTGCCTGTCATCTTGAAATATATGTCCCTGAATGCCTGGCCATTCTGAAAAGGTGTGTCCTGTGGTCAACGTGAACAGGGAGTGCAGAGATAATATCAAATGATTTCTGCAAATACGAACTTCTTAGAAAATTTAATTTTTGTAAAAGTTCCTGTCTTCGAAATATTTGTAAGCCAGTGATGTAGATAATTTATCCAGGCTTGCTGAGTGCACTGTTTTTCTATACTCTCAGTTAAATACTGTCAATGAAGGTTGCTATAGTTACAGCCGAGTTCAGAAATTAGCTCTATTGTATTGTAATCCTATCTCACTCCTCTTTCTCTGGTACAATGAAAGACACGTTTCCATCTCTGCACTTAAACATGATGCAGAAGATCTTGCTCATTCATTTAAAAATGCTTGAGCAAACGTGGAAGGAGGGACATTTTGCATTCTCTTGTTTTCACAAAAACTGGTGAGCGACAGGGTACTTTGTGCACCCCATCTGCCTACATAGTCCTTGGATTTTAGTTTGGCATTTTAATTAATTGCAAAAATATACACCATAAAGTAAACAGGTGTGTTCACAACTTCCTTTTATAAAGGATATATTGCATGTAAAGACCTGCGTTACGTTGGCATTTATTTTGACAAAAAAAAAAAAGATCCCAACATGACTGGCGTCAGCAGTTCTTAACATTGGCTTCTATGTGGTTTGAATTGGGTCTCAAGATGGTGGCTGGTAAGCAGGAGTCATCGAGGACTTGATGTAATATCGACTGAAAAGCAAACGCCTTCTCCTCTAGATGAGGAATGACAAGGTGTCTGCCTTCCTGTCAGAACAACTTGTCTCCATGAGCAGTTTGCTAACACATAAAAAATGACACATGAATAATTGGTAATGATTTGGGACTTTTTTCAGGCTCCTGGGTCATTACAAAGCAGACTGGCAGCTGGGCTCTGGCACGTCTGGGCCTGCCCCGTGCTCACCGGTGAGAGCGAGCCTGCTCACGGGTCCAAGCGGGGAATGGGGCAGCGGCTCAGCAATACAGCAGCAGGAACACATCCTCCCCTTCTGCTGTCTGCATTTCCCACCCGCAGCCCAGCCACCGTCCTTGTGCTGGTTGTCACACTCTGAGGACCCTTTGCTGGGACAACGTGCTTCCCAAAGCTGGAAATAGAGAACTATTCATTTTTTTCTCATTGCGTTAGACACTGCTGGTTCAGGGAGTTGAACCTGCCCAGAGAGGAGTCAGAGGGCTGTGAAGGGAGTGACTGAGTCCCGGGGTGAAGCGAGGGGGAACAATGGAAGCAGGTCTGCCTCTCCTCTTGGCCGTGGTCTATCACCAACCTGTGTCTTTTGAGCTTAAGGTGTGTGTTGCCATGGGACTTGTTAAAGAGTCAGAGTCTCTTCCTTAATACAGTAGTGAGAATAAATATGCTTTATTCCCCTGAGACATCCACTGCAGCCAGGGAGCAGCATGCAAGGAGGGGCAGGGCCAACCTTTGTCCTCTGAACATTTTCCTGGAATTTTTTTCCCAGAAGAAAGGCATGAGCATACCTTCCAGGAGGGATCCGCTGGCCATTTGGGACAAACCACCATAAACTGACATGAATAGTGCTTTTTTAAAAAAATATTTG
>JAVSBS010017199.1:0-14381 GCA_033124195.1 Coracias cyanogaster
AAAATAGCTTGTTGTCCCATTAGAGGGTATCAGAGAAAGGGAATTTGTAGAGAAGTTATCCATGATACCCCTATCAGGGGAAACTTTTCCCATATTGCAAATACTGTTAGCTTTATCACTGTAATTACAGCTTCGGTTACAGATCCCTGATTTAGACAGTAACAAAGTAGATGTTGTCTTAATTCAGACAGATACAGTGTACTTACCAGCAGTGTGTCCAAATCAAGAGAAACCGTGGCAACTTCTACGAGTAGGAAAAAAGGTGTTACTGGATCTAAGAAACAGAACAAGGAGAAAGCCAACATCAAACTTGTTTCATGCAATTCCAGGAACAGTGTTTACATTGTAATTCAGAAATATGGAATCTGGTGTGTTTACATTAGGCTGACTCCATTACCTTTCTACAATTTCCTCTTACTTAAACAAAATGCAAACTACTTATTTTTTTCCCCCAGGATTTTTCCCCGTAGCATGTTCTTTTTCAGTCTACTTATCTCTGTCCTCATGCAACAGATAAGAAGGGTGCAAAAAACTCCCTTTCTTACAGGTATTACAAGACACAAAGATGTTCACATCCTGAATTTTACATTTCTAGCAAAAAAAAACCCAAAGAGAGTCATATAAAATGATTCTTTTGGACATTAGGTTCCAGGCTGTGATTTTCTAATGTCAGAGAACAAAATACAGTCTCTAAACTGTTTATATACTTGTGGTTCTCTATTCCTTCCTGGCTTCTACACAAAGGTTTGAAGGAAAAGGAAGAAAGGCAGGAAGTACTGCTCATTCCTTTTCAATGGCTGTCCAGCTTTTCCAGAGGAAGAAAAAGGGGCCTCTTGTGGATTCTATTTACCTGTTGTGGTTTAATCCCAGCTGGCAACTAAGCACCACACAGCCACTCCCTCACTCCCCGGGAGTGAGATGGGGCAGAGAATCAGAAAAGTAGAAGTGGGAAGATTTGTGGGTTGAGATAACGACAGTTTAACAGGTAAAGCAAAATATCCAAGCAAAGCAAAACAAGGAATTCATTCACCGCTTCCCACCGGCAGGCAGGTGGTCAGCCATCTCCCGAAGAGCAGGGCTCTACCACACACAGCGGTTACTTGGGAAGACAAATACCATAACTTCAAACATCCCCCCTTCCTCCTTCTTCCCCTAGCTTTATATGCTTAGCATGACATCACATGGTATGGACTATCCCTTTGGTCAGTTGACGGCAGCCATCCCGGCTGTGTCCCCTCCCAACTTCTTGTGCACCCCCAGCCTACTCACTGGTGGGCTGGTGTGAGGTGCAGAAAAGGCCTTGACTCTGTGTAAGCACTGCTCAGCAACAGCTAAAACATCCCTGTGTTATCAACACTGTTTTTAGCACAAATCCAAAATGTAGCCCCATACGGGCTACTATGGTGAAAACTAACTCCACCCTATCCAAAACCAGCACACACCCATATCTGGGATCCTCATCACTTACTCCCAAGAGCAACTCTGCAGGTCATAATAGGAAAACTGCTTTTCTACTGGACAGTATCAGACTTAGAAGCATGTCGTTATGTGACACGGAGCTACAATGTAAAGGTGAGTTTGCTGCACTAACATGTACAAGGACACTGAGTTTATTCTAAAGGACCTGCACCGTACCCTGAAATATTATAACATTTATATATGTGTAGCCTCCTAGGGTACAATATCAAAGAAATTCTGTAAAATATTTAGACAAGAAAGAGACCTTACAGCATATACTCTCAAAACCCAAGTTTTTCACTAAATGAGAAAGTGAGCTTCCAAGTCTGGAGTCCTCCCATACAAATGCTGTTGCATACAAAACACAGAAATGCTCAAATCAAGCATCCCATGGGATTTTTCCCTGCCAGGTTAATCAGTCAAGAATGCTATGAGTAAATCCAGCAATCCGGGCAAACTAACTATGCAGAGCTACAGAGGTCAGCATCAACATGTTCAATTGCATTTGGAGAACCAGCAGCTTTTTTTTTCTTTGAGTTTGGATCTCAAAATTGAAAAATATTACTGGAGAGCTCAGAGCAGGTGTTTCTACACACTAACATTTCTGATCATTGTTCAAGCTTCCATGCATTCAGCCAGAACTGAAGCAAAGATAAACATACAGATCTCCCTCTGCAGGTTCACACCCTAATACCAGCCAGTGTTCTGTAACAACCATAATTAAGAAGAAAATTAGTACTGGCAAACATATCTGTCATAAAGGGAGCTGAGCCCAGCCCAGAAGTCACTCCCATTAAGTGATGAAAACTTGTAGCCACCAGCTCTTGTAATAAACAAGATACAGAAAAGGCATGGAATATTCTACTGTAGCCAACTCCAAAAGTCCTCCATTTCTGCAAACATGGTGTTTCTTTTCTCCTCCTCTAGCTGTTTACAGTCCATTTGATGTTACTCTTTATCATGAGTGGTGTCGAACAACTAGGGACCTCAGCCACTTCTGAACTTGCTGTCCAAGCATACTTTGGCCAGGGTAGGTGAAACTCTGTTTTGCTTTAGATTCCAGTCTCAAGCTTCTTACACCTCAAAGCATCTTACAGCTGTAATACTCAAGCCTCTTATATCTGACCCACACAAGTCACCTGTCCAGGAACAGATTTTACCATGGCTCCTATTCTAAAGATCCATATTGCTTGTAACAAGAGATGCTGGCCAAAACTCGTTAAGAATGGATAAATCATTAACAAGCTGAAAAGGAGATATAATTCAGTGAGCTCTGTTCCCTTGCATAGCCTTGAGAAGACCACGGCCTGGGAACCACCGCTGTTCTGTAAAGCCCTGCAGGAGCGAGGTCACACTATGTAAACAAAAGCATTCTCTAACTATCCACAACAGTATTATTGGCTTAAAAAAGCATTATGCGTTTTGGATAAGGGGCCACGAGAAATAAGAGCCCAATACCTGTCGTGTTTCAGGTAACTGGAAGTCACTGATACAGAATCAGGGCCATTAGTCAATCACGTTAATCGCGTAAAAAACCAACAGATGACGCACGGAAAACCCCCACGGACACTCACACCCGCCGAGAACCGCTCCCAGGGGCCGTACTCGCCACCAAGTGCCCGGAACCTGGCGCACAGGGAAGCGGGGTCGTGCAGCGGGGCAGGGGTAAACCGGGAAGGGCCGCAGAAATCATCCCCCGCCCCGGCCTAGCGTGCCCAACGGCGGCGGGCGGAGCCCCGGCGGGCAGCCCCCGCGCGGAGTTCCCTCAGCGGCGCCGGGCCGGGCCGGCAGCCTCCTCCCGGCCAGGCGGCTGCAGGCATCGAGCCGGAGCCACGTCCACCCCGCCGGCCGCCCCCGTCGCTCACCTTGCCGTCAGGGCGCGGGGGCGCGCAGGAGCCGCACCATGGCCGCCGCCGCGGCTCCGGGAGAAGCCCGGGAGAGGCCCGGGGCTGTGCCCAGCGCCGCCGCAGTGCCGGCCGCCGCGCGCACCACAACTCCCAGCGGCCCCCGCAGGGCGGCGCGCGGGGCCGGGCGCAGCCGGTGCCCGCCCGGAAGGGCCGCTCCTCCTCCCGGCGCCGCGGCTCCACCCCGCGCCTGCTCCTCCTCCCGGGGCGGCCGCGCCTCCCTTCACGCCTTTTCGGCGGGGTACGAGGGGGCTTGTCCTTTTTTTCTATCTTTAAGGAGGGCCCGCAGCTGGAGGTAACGACGCTGTAAAATACATTCCTCAAACGCGTCAGCGCAACTAGAGGCACCGTGACAGTCACCAGCTACCTGCGTGAGCTTTCCGTAAGGCCTCAGGAGCACTTTATTTACAGGCCCCGAAGGAACCACGCAGCCACCGGCTCTCTGCTTGGCTCGCCGCACAGGAGCCTTTTCCCGCGCTTTGCACCGCCCCTTTCAGCTGCACCCAACGCTGCCCACACGCAGCACCAGCCACTGCCCGGGCCTGGCTGCTGCCTGGGGGATAAATTTGCTAAAGCTGGCCAAAGTGGCCAGGGCAATATCCCAGGCCCTATCACATCAGCCATAAAAACTGGGGTCCTCCCACCATAGCCGTTCACTGAGAGAGCGGTTGGGTATTGGTCTTGTGGTGGTAGGTGGCAAGTACTCTTGACTAAGTAGGAGTGCTTCTGCTTTTTTTTTTTTTCTCCCTCACCAATTAAACTTTAACCCACAAGTTACCTTAGAATCATAGAATGCATTGGGATAGAAGGGACCTTTAAAGGTCATCTAGTCCAGCTCCCCTGCAGTAAGCAGGGACATCTTCAACTAGCTCAGGTTGCTCAGAGCCCCATCAACCCTGACCTGGGAAGTGAGTGGCTGTGTGGGTGCTCTGCTGTTGGCCTGGGTCAACCCCCCAGGAAGTGCAATGTCCTGCAAACTACTGCTTTTACGGCTGGCTCAGTGGTAACTTACTCTACCTTCATCACTGAAGCTCACACAACTCTTCATACACTGCTGAAAAAGTCCAGCTGGCTCTTGCTTCAAACCTTCCCCCATTTATGTGTAAGATTAAGAATATTGCTCAAGAAGTCTGACAAAAAAAGGTATTTTGTCTATGAAATAAATGGAGTCAAAAATTGATGACAGGCCACACAGTTTCAGAGAAAACATGCTAGCCCCAGACATAATAAAATCAGAGGAAAATGAGAAAAAACATACTAATTATAAAAGAATCTGATTTCTCATAATTCAACCTGTCTTACCAGTGACTGCCTTAACAAAATATAGAAAAGCAGAGTGGTAAGTATCCTTACAAAACAAAACAAGACCAAGCCACACAAGCCTTTCATGTATTCAGCTATACTTTGCTTTCCAATAAATTTAATAGCTTTGAAGTAGAAAATACCCTGATAAGAAAGGACTCCTGATTTTTTTTTTTTAAAGTAAAATGTTAAGTGTGCCTGCTTGTAATATAAAAACTAGAACATGAACTATTGCTAAAAACACATAGCTCTGTGGAAAAGCAGTCATTTTCTTCACCAAAAAGTAACATATATCCACAACACCATAGAAGGAGGCAATCCCAAATTAAGTCTGGGAATTTGGAATCAGGATTTGTATGTTCAAGAGGACTACAGTATGCACCAACAAGTGTGAAAAAACCCCACACATTACACATCAGACTTGGTTTTTTGTGCTCCTACAAGTCACTTCCTTGCAGCCAGTTGTGTTTTCCTTTAAGTCTATAAAACTAACAAAACTCCTACAATGCATTTTCTGTCAAAGCAGCAGAACTTCACCTTAGAAGCAAAAGACCCTAGAAAATTGTTCCATCAGAAATTTTCTCTTGGTGTTTCTGATGCCCATGTCAGAAGATGTAGAGTGGTTGAACTTGCTCCTTTGCTCCCTGTGTGGGTTATATTCCTTCCATCTCATCTGGCAAAAAATATTCCAGGGATCATCTGTTGCTAAGCAGTGCTATGAGCTGCACATACTTTGGTCTTTACTCTGTTGAGTCCATAGCCAATGTAAATCCAAAAGACCTGTTCTCCCTGCTGTGCTCTACCCAAGTGCCAAAAGAAACTGAGACACTGGAATGAAGCAGAAAACGGGACAGTGGTGGTAGAGGGAACAAAAAATTTAAATTGAAGGTCTGCATAGCAATGGGTACATGTACGCACTAAAAACACTGAAATGCAATGGATCCAGCCAGGAACGCTAGCTTCTATTCATTTGATCTTCTGAAGTTTGTAAAAGTAGTAGTTTCTTTTTCCGATATTCTTCATTCTCCTGCTCTGCTTCCTCATCTATGGATTTTCTTATACATGCTTTCAGTTCCTCAATTCCTTCTCCAGTGTATGTAGATATAGGAATTACATCTTTGAATTCAAGTGTATTCACAGGAATCATTTCTTCCTGCAGTAAGTGTAAGAAGTCTGAAAAATCATACTGAGTTAGTACAATCCCTAAATACTGTATCACTACAAAGTCCATAAAATCCCATTATATTTAGAAAATAAACTTTAATCACAAAAATAAAAATACCTGCAATTAACATGTAAGTATTATTTGCTTAATTAATCTTTAAAAAAATAGCTAAAGTCTCAGAAAACAAGCACTAACACAGCAGTTACACTGTACTTATGCTCTCGTGAGAAGGTTCTGTACCCTTCCTTTAAGGTGAATACAAAGAAATCCCAAGTTATAGAATATGGGAGATGGATGGTTTTAAGGCTTCCTGCTTCTTAAACACAGCAGGAAATAAATTCACCCTAATATAACAGCAAAATTGAAGTAAACCTACACAGGCCTGTCCAGAAGTTTCATGTGTTATGGCCAAAGTCACATGATAAATTGTATATACATCAGTGTCTGTAAGGGAACCTTCAACAGAGGTTACTGTTCTCCAAGATACCTAGACTGGAAATTTACACTCCCATACCATAGTTGAGAAAGATCTTCTAGCACATCTCTATTTTATTAAAATACCTCCCCAACAGTGAAGCCAGCACTACAAATGCATATAAACAGAGCTCTAAAGGCAGGAAGTGGTTTTAAAACACACAATCAAATAATAAATTTAATAGCTGACTTCAGTTTCAAACTCCTCCTTGCCAATGCAGTTAACCCAATGAAATCTTACTACTTTTGTCAAAGGTCATTGTTGACAGTTAACTTACCTTGGGGATTCTGAAGTTGTTCCTGAAGTTCATTCAAGTTATCCTTTGCACATGGCAAATCCATTTTATTAATGGCAAGAAGTGCAGGTTTTGTCAGAAGTTCCTCTTTGTACAGCTCCAGTTCCTTAAAAGACAAGTAAATTTGCCGAAGTATTTGTAGTTTAACAAGTGCTACTTCAATTTTAAATCTCCTCCCTCATTTAATTGCTTAAATAGTCTTTCATGCTTAGACAGCTGTGAAATTTACTCAGGTGCTCAAGGCCGATATATTAAAGCAACCTGACAGAAGAAAATAATGTTCAGTGACTCAATGATACTTTTTTTTTTTTTTTAACAGATATTTCAGGTAAACAAGCTGGTCGATTGTGAAACACCCTCCTATAAAAAGAATGACAGTTTTGGGTTTTCCTGATCTACAAACAAACAAAAATTTCAGAAAACAGCACAGATCTAGAAAACAGAAAAGCAAATTTGGAGAGTTTCCTGATTTTTAAGCATTTTAATGGACTATTGTTAATATCAGAAATAAAAATCAGAATCATGAATCAGCTAAAAATTAATAGCAATAGCTGAAATTCAGAAGATTCGTCTTCTTCAGTCGTACAGCTGGAGACAGACCGGCTGCTAAACTGGAAATTATGTAAAATGTATTATTTTAATCAGAAGCAATGAATGGTAAGAGATGGAAACACTGAATGTCTGCAAAGCTGGGGCCTGATGTCTCATCTCCATTAGGCTATGCACTAAGGGCATCAAGGCAGGGATTTAACTATACCCCTGTATTTCTTCTTCCTAAAATGCTACCGGACTGGGGAACTGAAAATTACGAGTCTTTTCACCTTTATGTGAGTGTAAGAAATATCCCGCATGCTGCACAGATTAATGAAGGAACAGTTGTGCCAAACAGAAAGAAAAGCAGTTTCACCTAGACAGTTAAAGATTTCATCATTTCAGAGAATCCTAAGCTTGTTAGCCAGCCTTTTATTACAGAAGACACACTAACAGTTGAACGTTCTTGATCAAAACTGAGCCTCTTGGCTCAACACATAACTGCAACTGTCAATTATGAAGATGGGAAGTTACCTTTGTTAGAAGCATTATAGTTTCAAAGGCTGTTCTGAACTGAGTCTTCATAGACAGTTGAAATCCAGAAATATCAACCTGAAAGAGTTACACAAAACCAAGTTTGTGGCATTAAATTATGTTATAGTATCAAGGTATTCTCCATCAAGTACTTTGCAATCAAAATGTCCACATGCATGCCCCATTCCTGAGCAAGTAACAGACAGCAGCTGTGCACTAAAGTAACACCATAAACACTGGAAGCACAAACTGGTTCCCATACAAATATTTCTCAAAGATCTGATTTTTAAACCTCTTTTTAAAGGGGATCTTACAGAAAAAAAGACAGACAGACAGAAAATCACTGCATGCTTTAATTATTCTTGAAATACTTCATTGCTCTAGATTAATTGGCAAATTTTTACGATAAATTCTATTTAATGATTTAATTATCATCAGTCATTTGAATGTTCCATTCTGAAAACAGTATTACAGCTACATTTATCATAAAACATGCAAATTACAAATTATTTCCTAAATTCCAACTACATTGCAATTAAGACATATTTTATTTACTGCACTACCTTTTATTTCAATAAGCTCTACATTTCATTTGACTTACAACTAAGAGAAGCTGTTTGGTTCTTTCTACATGTTTGAGAAATTTGTGGCCCATCCCTTTGTTTGCATGTGCACCTTCAATCAATCCTGGGAGATCAGCTACTGAAATCTAGGAAAACAAAAGTTTCAAACAAAAGATTTCCAACAAGCAGAAATGGTGATTTTAAACGATCAACAACTATTATCATTTTATATAAACAAAAGAACCCAGACAAAGGAATGTCAGGAATGTCAGGAATATCTGTTTTGAGAGACTCCTTTTACAAATACGTGTATATTCCGTGGGATTGTGTGGGACATCAGTTCTCCGGCACTATGCATTTGCTATTTACACTTAGAATGCATTTGGACAAATTTAAATAAAATGCTACTGTTACAGACTTTATGCTCCTCATGTTTCCCCATCTCTTTGTTTATAGTTGTCTGCAAAGCAGAAAATAGAGGGTAATAATACCAGGGCAGAGATCTTGCAAAATTTACCTATTACCTGAGAATAAAACAAACTCTGAAAGGCAAGAAGATGAGGCTACCATGTTTGTATAGAATTCAAACTGCCACTGTAAAGAAAACAAAGTCTGTTCCTTGTGGCTACAGAGGATCATTATTCCAAATGCAAACCCACTTAACATTGTTCCTCTGAGCATGAGAAGCTCCAACAATTTGTCTTCTGCGCTTCAACTGAAATGAGGTTTTGATTAGCGTATCATCCTCCAACCAGAGGCCAGCAAAGACTGCCAAAATGGACAGAAACCTTGTTGTTTTCTCTGCTGGTTGAGAGGGTTGTACACAGTTGTGAAGGATAGCTGAGACAGACCAAAAAAGAGCAGAATACTGAAACCCCCAAACATCTACTCAGTAACTCACAGAAAGCTAAGACACACAATCAAAGAAGATAAAAAGTATGGTCTTCGATCTATCCAATACCCATTTAGACAGCAACTGGATTCAATTAAACAATGCCCAAAGCCAGCATACAACAAAGTTTCCTACCTGTGCAGTATGCTACCTATTGCAGAAGGGGGCTTTCTGCTACATGGAGTTACACTCCCACTCATGTGTTACACATTATCCATTTACCAAATATTTGCAGCCTTGCTTCAGAATTTTCTGTTTATAGAGATACAAGATATAGCTGAAAGAACCACAGACTTGTAACTAGAAACAGGGAGAGAATAGCTGGAGAGTTAGAACACAAACATCCATGTTGTGGCGTGAGGTGTTTGCGTGCTGTAGTACCATCATCACCACCTTCTTCCCCAACTTCAGTTCTCTTTCAAGTAGTATTTTTTAACAGAGCTCATAAAGAAACACATACTATTTCAGAACAGCACCTAGTTCAGATATTCTGGTAGAAAATGTAAATGCTTCTGCTAGTTTCCATGATCTAATACTAAGACCTGAAGCCAGGCTCATACTCAGATCCTCTACTTTTGTGCACTTGCTTTTCCAAGTTGTAATGTCAGACAGCAGCAGGTAACTTGCAAGTATTTTCTTCTTTATAATGTACTAAGATCAAATAAGCAAATTGCTATGTGTTTCCTTAAAAACATCAATGTTCTGAAGGAAAAAAAAAAAACCACAAAACATATAAGCCAGGCTCCCTTGAGTGATACAGGACAGCCATCTTAATTATTGCTCTTAATTGCTTATACGGTTTTGTCTTCAGCGGCTGCAATACTGACAGCTGAAGTACTTCCTCTTAATCACAGATGCCCTCTGTGATCACAATCACCAGTTCCCTTAATTTTAGAAAAGAGATGCTTGCCCATGTAGTTCCCATATAGCACCCAAACCGGTATATAAAAACCATGAACTGCAGGAACAGCCAACAATGAGAGTCACTGGCTATGGCATCAAACAGGGCAGAAAAGAAAGCCAGGAAAGCAAGCAGTTCTGCTGGAGAAAGATACACCAGTAAGAGGTCCTGATTCACAGCAGGTGGTTAGTTTTCTTTTTTTAAAGGCTATAAATGCTCCTGTTACTTGCAGCACATTTTTCTAGAGTAAGTTACCCTAAACTAGCAGATAAAATGAACATTAAAAAAAAAATTCCCTTCGATGTGTGCATGTCTACAGGGAACCTGACAACCTAGACTTACTTCCTTTAATACATAGCTTTGTTAAAGGTTGTTAAAGTTTCAAGCATCAGCTACTGAAGCCCTCTAACATTATTTCTTCTAAAGTGGAAAGAGGTGTTTTCTGTCTTTTGGTGTGAGAGGTATGCTTTTCTGGTTAACTCATCTGAAACCCTTTTATGCATTTGCCTTTTATCTTGGAAGTGACGAGTCCAGTCCTGTATGTATCATATGCTTAAACAAAATAAAAGCACATCAAAGAAGATTCAAGTTTGAGGAATCAAAATGTTTGCTGTTACCTTACGTGAACTCAAGGTCCAAAATCTATTAGTAAGAGTCTCATTTAATGTTGGTTTTCCCCTCAGTGGATATTGTAAAAAGGAGTCCAGGCACCACATCTGACAACTTTACCTGAAAAAGCTGTGTAGCATTGGACTCCCAAAAATTAAGGTGGTAGAGCAGCAGCTCCACCCTACCACAAAAGGAACTGGACCCAGGTGTCTCACCTCTCAGGCAGCGCACTATCCTGGCAATCACTGTCACTTCATACTGTTTTATTTTTTTAGTAAAAACCAAACAATCAAACACCATAAAAACTAAACCAAAAAAGGAAGTCAGAGCAGCTAACCTAGAAAGCCAGAACAAGTTACAGTAACCAGGTTATGTTCACTAAATTCCCTGTCATTCACCACGGCAGATCTGCAGCTATTGGACAAATTTGTCCCTGTTTAAAATCCATTCTGGAAAGGACTCATTCATTTTGGAGCTCTCTGTACAGCCAACTTGCAGAAAAATTGCCTCTTCTAAATAAAAATTACAGGTTAGTCTGTGAAACAATTTTTTTTTTTATAGTCCTAGGCTTAACAAGAGTATAATAGGACACAGCAATCTCAATTCCACACAGGAGCTCACAACTTGAAGATTATAAACCAGGATTAGAACCACAAAGGGGACAGGGGAACATGAGAAGCCATTTATTGAAGTGTGCATTTTATATGTATACATTAGATTTATGAAAAAAACCCTACAAGTTTCATTTTTTGTTCAGAAATTATGTTAAGGAACATTACCAATCATTATATATTACTTTAATGAACAACCAGAATAAACTCTCATACCCACCTGCTTATAATCTGCATACATGATCTTTCCTAGTTCTGGCTGTATTGTTGTAACTATGACAAGGGAAAAAAAGAGGAGGGGAAGAAAACAAAACTGGTTTTAACATTTTATAAAACGTTAATGTTACAAAACATGTAAATGTTGCAGAACTTTCTCACTTCATATTTAAATTAATCAAATTTTTAGTAGCAGAAAAAAATAAGGCAATTTGGATGCTAAGAATTACTGGAAAAGGAATAAAGAAAGAAGTAAAACAACAGAGAACAAAATTAGATCACTCAAACAATGGTTCACCAAATGTTGGCACTGTGTGTAGTTCTGTTCCCTCCATCCCAGAAAGGGAGTAGAGGAACTAGAGAATTCTCACTCAGAAAGGATTATCCAGATTATGGCAAAAGGCTGTAGAGAATCAGGAGTGTGCAGGAAGGTCAGTAGAAATGAGCATTACTTGTACTCTTGCTTTTTAATTAAAGGATGATCAGATGGCCAACCCTAATTTACTGATATAAAACTAATAAAAATGGCATTTTTCAATGGATAGTTTCAAAACCAAATTCTTGCTCTGTTGCAAGAACAGGTGGTAGCTGTTTCCAAAGCATAAAGATGTTCACACAAAGGAACCTGATGGTGCATATTCAGTAGACTGAGGATGTTACACACCATGAGCCTCAGACGCAGTAATACGGGCTGAGACTAAAACAAATGTTAAATAGACTCTGCATCAACAGGCTGAAAGCACTATGTGGGCATAGACATGACAAACTGAGGTGATCAAATGAACCGAACACTAAAACAGTTCTTTCTTCAAAGTATTTCTTATAATTAAAAATCTGTGTGACATATATAGTGGGCAATACAGTTATCCCCTATTTTTTATTATAAACCTGTGCCTGCCCTCCCCTACCCTTGGCTGCTTTGCAATGAGGCTGGCTCCCAGGCTGCATTGCAAAACCAGTACCATTGTTGCTTAGTTTTGCAATGTAGGAGGCAGGGAAAGCTCAGGAGGCTGGAAAAGCTTCCTGTATCCTGGTGCCTCGTACAGCCTGACCTTGTGCATCCACCTGGAATCAAACAATTTCCCCGCACTACCCAGAGATGAATTCAGCAAGATGGAACAGCTGGTCACCCCCATACCATATCCATAACTCCTGAATACTTTGGACAAGGGCCAAAGAAAGACCACAGCCCCATCTGGAAAGAGCCAAGCTACCCCGACAAGATTAATAGCCACAGTGGAAAAGCTCTAGCCTAGTACTGACCAAAGTCAATCATCTTGTGACCCTATAAATACTGGTCATAAGCAAGGCCCATTGGAGCTCTCTGGCATCTCAGCGGGCTGAGTCTCTGTTCCTCCCTGAGATGGGACACCTCTCAGGCCAAACTCTGACTATTGGCTGCTAAAGCCCACGAAAGGAATCACCACCTGTCTGCAAAGGCCAACGAAAGGAATCACCATTTGGTTTTAAGAAGCCAACAAAAGGAGACGCGAGTATTTGTGATCCCCAGGATTTCTGCAAAAATTCCAGAGATCCCAGGGTACCCAAATTTACTTTAAGAAAGATACCGTCTTACTTACAGGTTAACCTCTACAACTGTATATAGCTCTGTGTGTGGGGGAGATTTGCTTCTGTTTAGCAACTTTTGTCAAATCTTATGTGAATCATTGTATTTACCATAACTGATTGCTGATTTTGATTGATTAACCACTGCTAGTTTACAAATTACCGTATCAGTATCAATATACTACAATTGCTGCTACCACTTACCTCAAAAGGCACAATGTTGCACTAAGCACCACACTAAAGTCCCAATACCAAAAAATTCCTTAGACCTAAATCGTTGAGAGATCTGGTACTAGGGGTAGATCTAACCTTATTTTCTGAAGGAGTTCAGAGGGCAAGGGGGTTCATTCTGAAACCTGGTAACTCAACAGGAGGGCCGCCCTTACCCCTCTTCCATTCCCAATCCCCATGACAATCACCTAACCCAACTCCAAATCATTTTTACTGTGTACGTGCATTTACTTGCACAAAAACTAATCCTATTGCTTTCTTTAGTCAATTGACCTTGTAGTAATGTAGTGACCTTGCCATCAAACTGAATCTCAATTAACCTTTGTTAATTCCTTGGTATGCTTCACCAAATTTACCAAACATTGTTAAACCATTAATCTTCCTTAATAAATTGTATTGCTGCTTTCATCTGAGTGAGGTGCATTCTATTAATTCCCTGGCAAGCAGAGTCTGAATTAGGATTCTGCAACAAGTCACTTAAGCGATTTAAAGGGGAAGTGCTCTTTTACAACCCCCAGGACAATCTGCAAACCAGGTCAGAGAAAAGACTTCTCGCTCTCATGAAATATTACTGCTCTAAAATTAAAGTATGAACTTACATGCATAACTTGCAATCTCGGGTTTGGCATGAGAAATCTTGCTTAACAAGGATGATTTTCCTGCATTTGGAAACCTAGTAGGAAAAATCAGGATTTATATAAGTGAATAAACACTATGTGATTCCTGTATGCTTTATTACAGAATACACTACATTACTTTAGTCAAACTGAATGCTATGAGCTAATTTCTGCAGACTTATTTACTCAGTGTCTTTTTCTTTTTAAAAAGACACAATAAAACCCAGATCTTTATTATTTTTTCTAATCAAATTGGAGTAATTTTTCTAAATCCAACAATGCTTCCTAAGTATGCAGGCAGGAGAGGTATGTAAATACACATGTAATAGATTTATGGGAAGTCTTTCAAAGTCACTTGGGGAGAAATACAGCATAAGCATACAGGTCTACTTGAACTCAGCCTTTACATGCTGTAGCTAATATTCAAAGTTACATTTGTATTCTAAACACCTCATCAGTGGGATTTACAGTCTTGATATGCAAATCACAGTTAATGAAACATTCTACAATA
>JAVSBS010017200.1:294-14606 GCA_033124195.1 Coracias cyanogaster
GAAGGGGCTGGGATAGCACATATGGGGCAGGGTCGGCGTGCCAGGCAGGGGAGGGGGACGTGGCTGCGGTGCTGCCTATGGGGCAGCCCCGGCGATGTTTCCCAGGGTTTTCCCTGGTTTGGGCGTGCACCGGCAGCAAGAGGCGCTGGTTCAAAAGTCACTTGTTGGGGCCTCTTGTTGGAACCTCTTAGCAGCAAATAAATATCATTTATCTTAACGGTGTGAGTGAAAGCCCATTCACCTGTCCGGGCTGCAGGATTAATGTGGCGTCAATAGCCCCGCTGTGTTTGCCTGCCAACCTGGCAGCCCCCGCTCCCCGTGCTGCACCCCCGTGCAGGGGGGACTGCGTGTACGCACACATGTGTGCACGGGCCCTGCGGGTCGGCCCTTGCACTGGTGGGTGGGTGCTGCAGAGGGCCCGCTGTCCCCAGCCACTCGGGATGCCAAAGGGGGTCCCTGCTGGCACAGGCTCACTGCTGGGCAAGCTCGGCCCTTGCTCAGCTGAGAGCCACAAAGCGCCAGCCAGGTGTGAGCAAACAGACCAGCTGTGTCTTGGGAGGAAATCGATGGGAGATAAGGTGCTGCCAGCCCATCATGTACTGATCAGCAGCGTGGCTCAGGTGTGGAGGAGGTGGCGGGGGCTGCAGCTGCGGGCAGCATCCGTGGACAGGCTGATGGCCAAGTGCACCCCTGGGGACCGCTGAGACCCCTGAAGCACTGGGGCTTTGCAGCGGCCCTGAGCACCAGCCTTGTGGTGTGGAGACGTGTAGGGCTGCAGACCATCACCATGCCACCCATCTCCCCAGGCCCCAAGGCCCATAGCTGGCTTCAAGTCCTGGCCAATCTGCCACTTTCTGCCATGTGCTGGGCTGGGGGGGCTTTGCAAGGAGCCCCGAATGCTCGGCAGCACTTTTCCAGGGCTTAGGGAAGACTGATTCCACCCGATAGGTGTGGGGCTCATAATGCTTCCCCCTCAGCCACACAGGGGACAGCCGCCAGCGGTTGGCAGAGCTGATGGGCCCTCTGCAAGGAGGGTGGAGGCCGGGCTCCCCGGGCAGCGTGGTGCACGGGGCCGGGTGGAAGCTGCGTGCCCGGGCCCCGTGGCCGCCCTGGGAGAACCACGTCACCATCCGTGGGCAGAGCCAGCACTTGGCAGGAGCAGGCTCCGTGCGGCGGGAGAAGTGAGGAGTTGCTGTTGGGATATTTTTTTGACATTTTCTAAGCTGCCCAGCGTGGCTGACAATTTTTAATGTACTAACTGCCTGGTCCAGTGAGCTGATTAATTGGTGCTGTGGAGATCAATACAAAACAGAAAATTAAAACAATTTTAAAGTGATTAAGTAGTTTAACACCTGTCTGATGCCACGTCAGGGCTGGGAGACAAATAAAGCAGGTGGCAAAGGGCCTGCTGCAGCCGAGAGTGACAAATCACAGCCGCAGCCCGGCTGCCCCGAGCAGCGCTGCTCTGCGCAGGGCCGGGGCAGTGCCCAGGAGCACCCTGCCCTCCTGCCGCCATCCCGCGCAGACACCACCGTCTGCTTGTTGCTGTGGTGGCACAGTCTCCTGCGGGCGCTGGGGTCCCGACAGGGCGTGCGGAGCCGTGTCGACAGTGAGCACCAGCTCTGGGCTCTCCAGACCCACCTTGTGCCCCTGCCTGGGGCTGGGCAGCCCTGGGGCCTGCGGGCAGAGCTTGGGTCCGGCCGCTCTGGGGGGCGTGCGGGCGCGAGCACGGGCCGGGTGGCCTGGCAGGCAGATGGATAGCAGCTCCGCTTCAATTCTGCATCCCTTTTCTCCCAGACAAACCCCGTCAGATTTTCATAAATCAAAGCGCCACACTGTTTAATAAAAATTTATTGACTTACAAGTGATTATTTATCAAAAGGCCATTAATAGCGGCTCCGGGAATGATGTGCTACTGGGTGGTGCGTGGAGACTAATAGCAAATCAATGCCAGCATCCGGGCAGAATGCATATGAGGGCCCCCGGCCCCAGCGGGCTGCACGGCTGCTGCTGCCGGAGCCAGCAGCCCCTACCCCGCGGGCCGCCCAGCGCTCCCCCCAGTTATTTATCGCTTACAAATGAAATGATCAATACTTTTAATCTAGAGCTAAATTTATTAACTTTCTCATCGGAGAGAGACATATTGACTGGGGCCATGGGGAGGGGGAGCTGAGGAAAGATGGATGCATGCCTCTTAACCTGTCCAGCCGGCTCCCTGCCTGCTGCGGAGCATCCCGGCAGCAGCGGGGCTGGGGATGGTCCCCGAGCATGGTGGGGTGGTTGGAGGTCTTGGTGTAAATGGGCCCCTGAGCAAGGGAAAAGCTTTGCAAACCTTGGGGCCAGTGCAGCAAAGCCCAGTCAGGAGAAGTTGGGGCAGGATCAGGCCATTGCCCCCATCCAGCAGCTGCCATGGAGGCCAGCACTAGTTTTTTGGGCAAGTGACTCAAGCAGGAACTGGAGCAAATACAGCCCATAAAACGTGATTCAATGGTTCCAGCGTGTACTGCAGGGTAACACACCTGCTTGGTAACTGAAGCTTAACCACGCTGCAGGCTAACACCTATAATACACTTGCTCTAGCCAGCATTTCTTATGCAACAAAAAGGTGATGGTCAAACACTCTGTATAACTATAAAAACTGCCAAGCAGATAAGGATTGTGCTTTTCTTTTCTTTTTTTTTTTTCCCTAAAGTAGCAAAGGAACAGCCCCATTGGCTAAGAGACATGGAGGATTGGTGAACTGGTGGTAGGAGCTGTACCTAGTAAATTGGGTGAGACAAGTAAACCAAAATGCTGGTGAATAGACCCCTAATCCCATAATAAACTAGTGAAGGAGGGGGGCCCACCCTGGGTGACTGAGATACCTGTTAGTAACCAGCAGTTGTTCTCTTTTATCGGTAGCACAGGAGCGTAAGCGACAGACTCCGACCCTGTACCTGTCGATTATCTCCTGCTCGGCTCCAGCTGCTTTTGTTTTGTTCTCTTACGTGGAAAGGAAAAGATACCAGGCTTTGCATCTTTTTCTTTCCCCCCCAGATCAATTGCTACAGCTGAAGTTGGGCAGAATACGAAATTGGGGTGACTGCAAAAAGCACGGGGCCGGTCAGGGCGTCTCCAGCAGCAGAGAACAGCCTGGCTCCTCTCAGAGAGGCTGGATGCTAACGGAGATCCCATGTAACAGAGCTCTGGGAACTGAACGCAGTGTTTGTGTAGGTAACGTGCCTTTGCGTGTATATTTATAAAGGATCGTATTTTGAGCACTACGAGAAGCAAAGGTAAATCAATTCAGTGCAGAAATGTTTCCCATAACTGTGTGTTAACAGCTTGTACGCTGTGAAGTGTAGCTTTACATCACCACGAGTAAGGCTGACTCTCCCCTCTCAGGTATTGTACTGGAAATAGCTCTTTATTTGTGCACAGGTTGATGGTCCTGGGCTTGGTGGAAAACGAGGTTCCTCAGCCACGAGGACAAGTTGTGCATACACTGCTCGCACCCTGTGCACGGCTGCAGGTGACCTAACTGACCCAAAAGAAGGGTTTTGAAGCCACTAACGATGCAAAGCAGGGAGGAACTGAATAAGGTAAGTGCACTATGTCTCTAGGGAAAGGTTAGGGGAGTTTCTGGACTCTATTTCCCTCTGTTGCTTTCTTTTATCTCTCTTTTTTTTATATAATGGTGTTTTACCCAAATAAAAACAAGTAGGAAATAAACTACCTTGAATCCATGTCGGTAGCTAGTGCAAGGAAATTCAGATTTAAGGACACTTAGGCAGAATAGCTGTCGTGACCCAGGGGGACAGCAGATGTCCTCCCCAACAAACCCAACTTGGGGTAGTAGGAGGCACTTCAGCATTGCCTTCTCCAGCGCTCTCAAGAACGCAAACAGGCTTTTGCAGGCAGCAGCTGAACAGTGTTTGCTTTTAAGAGCAGGCAGAGGAGCAATGAAGTGCTAAAAAAGGTTGCAGGAACATAAGGAAAATTGGGAAGTACATGGGATGAATGCTCAAACACAAGTTGTTTTACTGAATACACTTCAGGGCTGAAAGGGAAAGGGGCCTCTCCGCCAGCACAAGATGAGTGTCCCTGCAACAAACTGAGATTAGGGATGTGCACGTTGGTGTGTAACAAGATCAGAGCCCACCTTTGCCCTCAGGAGACACTTGAAAGGAAATTTCCTGCCCCAGCCATGGAATCTCCTACCCACCCTGGGCTCCCGACATAGTTTATACAGGAACTTAAGAACCCCACCTGCCACACCAGTGACAACTGCCTGCCACCTCTGAAGTTCCAGTGGATGGAGGGAGCCTTCCAAGGAGGATGATCCTTACCCTTGAGGAACCCCAGCAAAGAGGCTGCTGCTCAGATGCTGGAGAAGCAATGGTGTGGGTCAGGCTATGACAGGAGTGTGGTGAAAGGAAAACGAAAGGTTTATCCTCCTGGAAGTAAAGCTGGAAATGGCCTGAGAGACCACATATGGCTCCTCAGGGGTTTATGCCGCAGACGTGAGAGGCACAGGCTCACGAAGACTCCCTTGGCTGTCAAGGCAGCTAATTTCAGTGCAGCTCACTCGTTTCTGTGCTGTGGGAGACTTGTGACTGACACACATGCACATCAACACACCAGTCCTCCCCCTGGGCCTGTAAACACCATATGGAAGCGTAGGACACCATAAGTGTTTCATTTAATATTGCCCCTGCAAGGGGCTCCACTGTAACAGTAACAAGAAGGCATCTTTGCCAAGAGCTGCCCAGGGCCTAAAGACTCTAGGCAGTAATGGTGCCTCCGGGAACAGACAGCCAAAGGATGGAGAAGCAAGTCCAAGCAGCTCTGGAGTAGCCAAAGTCCAAAGATCTGAAGCTGCTTCAGACAAGCCCTGTTTTGTGCTGGAGGCAGAGGGCTCTGGCCAGGCCCAGTAACAGTGCTGGAGGCAGAGGGCTCAGGAGCGGCTCCGGTCTTCATGGTTGCCTACAATCATTTTGCTGTAGAGTTTCTGTTGCTCCTCCTTGAATGTGTCTTTCACCTTCTCCCTCTTCAGCCCTCCATCCCTGGGGAGAGAGTCACACCATCAGAGGAGCAGCAGGCGCACACCATCTGAAACTTCAGCTGGGGCTGCTCAGCAGCAGCAGGTCAGAGCTCCCGGAAGAGCCAGACAGCTACACTTGTACCCTACGTTGCCAGGGAACACTACGGACCAAATGTCCCCAGAGGGAGTTACTCTCACACCTTGCTCTGCCCTTCACTGTGCTCAACATGGCAGCTGTCAGAAGCCTGAGCTGCTCTGATATCACTACAGGAGATTGCCTCTGGAGTCCCTCTGCCTCCCAGGCTCTGAAGATCTCAGTGCCCAAAAAAGTGAGTTCCCAAGCTCAACCCACTCTGCTGAGCAGCAACAAGTCAGAGCCAGGGCACCCTGGTGCAAGCTGGAATCACAGAATGAAGCGCTGGTGCCCAGCACACACAGCAGAAGCAAAGACTTTGGTGCCTGCTACAGAAGAGCAGTTTTGGAGGTCACAGGCAAAATGTATCTCCATTTCTCCATAGGCCTGCTCTGCCCAAAGCAAGACACAAACTTAGCTCTACAGCCCACAAGCACACACCAGGACCCAGGAACAAGGAAGCCTGGCACCAGGAAGAGAAAAGCCTGCCGGGACTCACCAGAGCAGATCCACAAGGCCCCCCTGCCTGGCAATGGCTGACTTCACTCGATTGGCAAACTGGACAGCGTCCTCTTCGGGCTGCGGCAAAACAACACGGCTCAGCAGGAGCAAAGGGCCAAACGGGCAGACCAGACAGGTCAGGTTCACCTCACTTACCTGCCTGGTCATTGGGGGCATGTACCAGACACTGCAGACAATGGCCCAGCTGGTCATCATCCTGAGGAGGTAGGTTACCATGCCATACTTGCTGCTGTTCCAAAAGGCATCTCCAAACTGCGGGTCGTACTACAGAGGCACAAGAGCTCATGGAAGTCAGGCAGCGGTTGCCCCCTCCGAGGCTCCCAGTCCCACCCCATGCCCAGCTACAGGCCAGCTCCCTAGAGCACTACGCGGGGTGACCTCAGCTTCCCCACACCCTCCGAGCAGGCTGTTGACCCAGCAGTGCCAGGACTGGGCTGCCAAGACCAGGCTCTCACACAGAGAGCTACTTGTGCTGTAAGAATGTTTGCCTCCTCATACCTTGATGGCTACAGGGTAAACTGTGGCTCCAATTTCAAAGCTCCCCTTTTTGAACATCATCACAGACGTGTTGTTGATGCAGGTTCCTGTAAGAGCCAAGCACAATCTTCTCAGCCTCCCTTTGCAAGTCAATCCAGAAGCCTAAGCTGTACACCTCAGGGCATGGCCACAGCCACTCAGGAACTGCCCCCAGCGCTCACTCCAAACCCTGTTCTCTCTCTGCACAGGACACGGTGTGTCTGACTCCCACATTCTGGGTTCAGTCAGCTCTAAGGATGCAATGTCCCCTTTGTCTCAGCAAAGGGTCTCAAGGCCGCTGGCTGCACAAGAAGGGAAGGAACAGCGATGCAGTGCTGCACTAACATGCCCGCTCCACCATGTGCTTATCTGGCTCTGCTCCACAACTTACCTTCTGGAAAGATAAGAATAGGCAGTTTGCTCTTGTCCTGGACGTGCTCTGTGAGCCTAAATAGAAGAGTGTCACCAGTTAGCACATGGCACAGAGGCCACCTCTAGCAACCCATGCAGCAGACAGCCCTTGTCCTGCAGTCACTGGGGACTATCTGGGTGCTACCACAGTCTCCCAACACCCATGAGGCAAAGCAGTGTTCTCACCCAAGGGAAGTGGGCAGCCCTTGCCTTTCCCAGCCTCCAGACCTCCCCCTGCAGCTACCATCACACCTTTTGGCGACGAGGTGACGATCTTTGACCTCAGAGCGTTCAAACCAGACGTGGGGGCAAGCTTTCACCATGGCTCTCTGTATGACGCCCATAAGCCCTCCATGGATCTGACCCACCTGAATAGGGCAAGAAGACATGTTACAAGACCTGGTGACACATGTAGGCCAAGGCAGCTCCTGGCTTCCCCTGCCCTGAAAAGGCTGAGAAGAAAAGTCCCAGGCTCTGACTGGGAGGACAGGTGCAGCAAGTGCTTTCCCAAGAGCTTTCCACATTGCAGAAGGTCCAGCTGGGGAATTGCTTTGCTCTTGTATGAGGAGCAAAGCCCAGAGCTCTACCAGCACAGCAGAAGAGAACACTGGTGCTCCAAGTTCCAGGCCAAGCTTACTGGAAAGCCACGCACCACAGATACCTGTGCATGGGGCCTGAAATTGCCCTGTGAGGTCATGCAGGGAAAAGCAGCTCTGTGTTCTCAAAAGCCTCTTGCTGCCCACGCCTTGTCCCACGCCATACGTTTGCTGCTCCCACCACACACACAGGGCCAGGCCCTGGCAGGCAGAGCTTGGGCTGGGGTCAGACCTTACCATCGCGTAGTAGCCATCACTGGCCAGGATGATCACATCAATGGGGGACGTGTGATTGGCCACACAGATGCCTCCATTTCGGGGTCTGTTTTCTCTAAATACAAAGCAAAGGTACAGATGAGGACAGAGGAATGAAGTGTGAGGCCTGCAAGAGGCATGGCATGGGGCAGCTGGTGGGAAGGGCCACCCTGCAGCAGACAGCACCTCCTTACCGGTCATGGTAGGTGATGATGGCTGTGAGGGCACGCACACAGATCCGGTAACACATCAGGTGGACATGCTTGCTCAGGAACTCCTTACACCTGCAGCCCAGGACAGAGCCCATCAAGTGCCAGTCCTGCAATCTCCCCTGTAACAGTGCCACACAGCCCAGCTGCCCCAGGCCACGAGATCCAACTGAGACATCCCATTTCTCCCACAGAAACATATCTCATCCTGGGTTTGGTCATCAGCTTATGACCACCGATTCCTAACTCACGAGAACCAAATGCTGGCCTTTGCTCTTTTCTGTTATTACTCCTCTCAGGGCCCAGGGCTTAGTGCTCACATTGAGGCCCTTCATTTAAAAATACAGGGTGCCTGTTCCCGAGAGGCTACAGATGACAGGACCACCCGCCTTGTCTGCAGCAGGCAGAACAGACAGGCCTTTCAGGAGAATGTCAGGATTACCAGGTCTCAAACTGCACTGGGGGCTTCCCACCCCTCTTCCCTCGAAGACGAACTCACCTTCCATTTGGCAAATATCCCACCACTGTAGTACCAGTCACCAACAAGCTGATGCCAGTAAATGCCAGAGCTATCCTGCAGAGAGAGGGAAGCTACGCGATAGCAACACCAGGCCACAGGCCCTACTCGTCATGTAGCCTGTCTCTCCTGATCATGTCAAACAGGGTCCACTGTAGACCAGCTGCACTTGCTGTGGTGGGAGCAGGCCACCAGCACCGTCTGGGCAGGGGGGTTCCCGCAGCAGCACTCACCGGAGGGGCAGCAGGAAGCAGTAGCGGATGAGCACACCGAGTCCCCAGAGCACAGTGAGGCGCAGGCTGATATACTGGAAGTTGTAGTTGGTCCTGCTGAGCAGGTTCCAGGACTCCAGCTCTTCAGCTGAGAACCTCTTGGTCACTTCATCATCCATGATGGTCTCGATGCCTTTGCGGCAGAAATAGAAGATATCTGAGAGCTCAAACTCAGGGGTGTCCAGGGCTTTACCGCTGCCACTCCGGCGGATCTCCTTGATCTCTTCTTCCAGTGATGTGGGCTCCTTTGCAATGATACCTGCAACATGCCACAGGCAGCTCTGAGCTAAGCGTGACTTGCCTATGTCAAAGACACTGCCAGGGCCCTCCCTTGCCCGCCCTCCACAGAGCCCTCCTTTCTCCAGTCCAGACAGTCCTCCCAACTATCTCAAAATGAAGCACTCCCTGGGCGCTTCCCTTCCTCACGAAATGGACCTCTCCGTAGCTCCCTCCAACCCATCTACATGGAAAAGCGTACCTCAGCTGCTGAAGACACCACATTCACCCCAGCTCCCAAAAAGAACTTTGTGTACCCACGCAGGGCAGGATCCTACCATTGACATAGGGCTTGTATAATGGATGGTTCTTCTCCTTAGCACCACGCTCTATTCTCAATGTCGCCCACTGCAAGAGACACAGATGATACACAAGATATGCAAGGCCTGCAGCTTCACTTCATACCACTCCTGTTTTACAATTGACTTCCAGGGAAGACCATGGTTAAGGGGAGAAGATGGGGCTAAAGAAGGAGGCCTCCGTACAGAACTGAAAAAGTGACTGATGAACACAACTGAGCTGAGGTGGGAGTAGAGGCTGGCCTGGGAGGAACATTTTTACAGCAGAGATCTGCCTGCAATGGGACAAGAGGACTGATGGGGCAGTGACCAGCACAAGCACAGGACCGCCACGATCAGCAGATGTTTGTGTGCCTTCCTGCAGAGCTAAGCCCCAGCAGGGAGCAGGGAGTGCCAGAGGGGAGAAGAGTGTTCAGTGGTGAGACGGCACAGCAAGGTCTTCTGCAGCCTCCACGTCCTGTAGGCTCTGCTGCACCTAGCATGTCGTTGCCACCGCACAGCACGGTGGACCGTGCTTCCTACTGGGGTGGGCTGCATCACAGCACAGGAACTTGATCATGAGACTGGTGCTATTTTTCAACCCTTGTTTCTTCCAAGCTCAAAGCAGAGACCGTGTTTTCAGGCTGCTGCTAAAAACCTCAGGCTGGTGACAGGATGGGACCCTCCCCGGTTCTGCCAACAGCTGCTGCTGCTTCTCAGTGCTCCAGTCCATCCAAAACAGCAGCAGCACCCTCCGACAGCCCGCTGGCAGCTGGCTGCCAAATCCCATGTCTTGACTACCTGTTATCCACATAAATCTCTCTCAGCTAATTCTCAAGGGCATCAGAGGCCAGATCCAGCCAATACAGGCTGGATTCCTGGCCAGGCTTCCTACGTCCTCCAAGCAACCCTCTCAGCCTCACACTTCTGCATTATACAGGCCTGGGAGAACAAACTTCTAAAGGAGGACTAGTGTACAACATGCTTGTTGCTCCAGGCTGGCTGCTCCACCACCTGTGAAGAAGGAGAGGCTGCTGGGATCTCCAGGAATCCTGGTCTCAGCCCATGACAGCATCAGATCAGGAGGCAGCAAGGTGGGAATGCTAATTCCATATAGGGTGTCCAGCTCATCTAGCAGCCTCCTCTGCCAACAGAAGGAACTGCAGGATTGCAGAAGACTGTCTAGACACTGCCATCCCAGGAGAAATCAGAAGAGGAGCTCCGACCCAGCAGGAGCTGGGCAGCCTATGGAGAAGGCGCTTCCTCACAAGCCCCCCACATCTCCACCCTGACCACGGTAGCAGCAGACCCAGAGTCCTGCTGGGGAAGCACCAGGAAGGTCCCCCCACCACCAACAGAGATGTGCAATCACCGTCCCAGGCCCTGCAGCTCTGGCTGGGCCCCACAGGTTGCCAGACTCGAGCGCTGCCCCTTGGGTTAGGTCCACAACACCGGCCTCTAGAGCTGGGAAAATCTGCTGGGTAAATAACACTCCCCAAAACATACAATTCTGAACAACCAAACCTAGGGAGTGAATTTTGCACCAAATCTGTGAGCAGCTGTGCCAGTGTGCTCCTCTCTCCCACCACAGAGATTCTTTGATAGAAGCTGAAACAGACTTCAAAATCTTTTCAGAAAAATATTTTCAAAATTAAACACCAAAATAGGTGTTGAGATTAAATGTTCCTAAATTGAAGAAAGAAAAGAATTAAAACAAGGTGAAAAGTTCCATTTTAGATAGACCAAACTTCTTAACAACTTTTTCTCCCAGTTCAGTCACTAAACTTGAAGTCAGGTCTTCAGGCATCTGGGTTCACGAAGCACCTCACAAAGCTCAGAGTCTTACCGTTCACACCTCAGGCTTTGGGGCGGACTTTCCATTAGCAGATGTAACTCCACATTTAAAAGTCTAAAAACTCCTATCAAGCATGAGACAGCCCTTTTCCTTTTGCCTGGACTGTCAGAGTAGGGCGGGGTAGGCTTTATCTCGTAGGAGTTTGGCAAAAATTCTGGTCTCACGAGGGACTTGCTTCAAGGAGAGGTGCTGGCTGTGAGACAGCCCATAAAATTAGTCTGCCAAAGGCAGGCAAGGGAACAGCATGACCCCAAGCTGGAAAATTCCACTTGGCCTCTCTACACCAAGAGGGTCAGCAAGGGCTGGCTGATGGTTGTCCTCAGAGGCTGCAGGTCCAGACGTGGCTGCTAGGCTCAGCAGATAAGCAGGCAGCGACTGGGGACAGAAGGGTGTTGAGAGCTCTGGGTTCTGACCAGACTACTCGGGGCTTGCAGTACAGGAAGTCCTGCATTACCTCCTGCTTTGCTGCATCCAAACATGTCCTGGAGAGAGGCAGCCTGGCGACTGCAGCCTTGTTCCTCCCCATCACACCCTACATCCCTTTTGGCTTCTTTCCATATTGACCTTTAACAACATTCTGACTTCCCTGGGACATTAACCCACCCAAGCACACATCCTCTCAACGCATCTACAGATCCTACTTACAGGCCACACTATCCTACTGCTTTACTTGAAGACCTACCGAATTAATCACAGGGAAAAAACAGCCCACCAGCAGAGATCAAGCAAACTGCATTTGGCTGAGGTGACCCAAATGGGTCATCTGGCACCAGTAGGTCACCAACAAACCAACCACCCACCCCAGTCCTCTGCAATGCTCTGCTGAGGGGCAGAAGACTCCCTTCCTAGCATGACCATGCTTGACAAGGCCCCTGTAAACACACATGCCATTCTGAAAACATGACTTACCTGAAAAATCTTCAATAAAGTTTTCATGTAAACCTTGCGGATGCCAAAGGAGACTCCAAAAATTGCTGGCACAATGATGAAAACCAGAAGCAGAGTGAAGAGGACAGTTATGGAAATCCCCAAGAGATTAACAACCAGGCTGTTAAAGGGCAGCAGGAGGAACATGGTGAAGGGCCCAGGCAAGGCTGGTGCCCTGCAGACCAACAGAAGGGCTGCCCACAGTGATTAACCTGTCCTCCTGTTATTCAGCAACAGTCTCACATACGCACTGAGTCCGAAGCCTGCTCACAGACCCCATTCCAAAATTCACGTCCTTCAGGGGCTCCAAGAGAGGGGTCAAGGGATCAAGGAGAGCAGTGGTGAAAACAAACGAACTGTCTGCCAGGAGCCCAGGCGACCTCAGACAGCACAGGCCAAGGAGCTCAAAGAAGATGGAACACGCACACAGGTTCCTCCATGGGCGTGCGGTGGGCACTGCAGTGACACAACTGCACGAACGGATGTCTTCCCAAGGTGCTGCTGAGCAAGTCCTGCTGTGGGGCAGCTTGTGAAGAAGCTGGCAGCAGAATCCCCTTCTGGCTGCTGAAAGCATGCAGACTCTCTTCACAGGGACAAGGTGGAGTCCATCCCTGAGCCTGCATTGGAGGAGATTGAGGGAGTTGGCACTTGCAAGAGCCTACCGTATGTGGAGCTATTATTGTTCTTTCCGTGAGGACACAGGCACTAGCGCAGATCCTCGCATGATGCCTGGAACAAGTTTAATTCTGGACGCCCCTGGCATCCACTCACGCTGAAGAGCTGTTACAGATACGAATGAAGGCTGCGTCCCTGGAAAGCTCTTCAAACAGCGAGTTGGCTTCTTGGCAGACGAGGTACTCACATGTCACCAGCACTAGCGGATGAAAGAGAAACCGAAGTCAGGCAAGTCACACAACTCGGAGAGACTCCGTCAGCTCAGAGAGTGGCAGAAGGCCAGGGCCAGTGGGCTCTGAAACCTGGAAGGCAGTGCTTGGGCCGAGGTCACATCACTCCGAGCAGCTCCCGAGACACAGCAGAGTCAGACTGGCACTCCAGCCACTGCCTGGCACTGTCACAGACTTGGGAATCACCCCTCGCTGCCACTCACCCTGTGTTTTCATACCATCCACACCTGAGGTTGAGTAGACTCGTGCAGAACCACGCCTAGAGTACAGGATGCTGCAATCAGGTCCAAAGTACCGGAAAGGAGCCAATGGAGTGACAGAAAACCTTTCCTCATGACAAAGATCTTATCACCCCTCTCATTTCAGAGGCATCCCAGAGCCCTGAGCCAGGCAGGTACCCAGATTCCTGGGAAGGCATCACTTCCTCTGCTCCTCTGCAACACCTCACCCTGGTCACACCGAGCAGCTTCACAAGCACCTCAGGAAGGAAGTGAGCCCCAGGGGAGAATGACTGTGGATGATTAGCCATAGTGGAACGTCTCGGGGCACAGGGACCAGCCAAAGGTCAAGCAGCCGGTGCTGAAGCAGCACTCCGCGGCAGGGCCGTGCACAAGGCCAACTGAGGCTCGTAAAAAAAGATGAGTCTGCTCAGGGGAGACTTCCCTCTAGTTATCACCTTCACCTGGCTACGGAGTGTCAACCTGAGGATGGAATTTAACACACGCACACAGGAGCAGACGAGCGTCTGGGAAGATCCTCCTGCTCCGCTGCGCAGAGTGTTCCAGCTGCTGGCTGAGCACTGCTGTACCTGTAACGCTGAGAACATCCTCAGTGCTTCAAAGGAACACGCTCATCTCCGTAACCCAGGTCCTGGGAGAGGCAGCTCGACAGCCACGCGTGTGACTGCCCATTATGCCAGAGCTGTCACCCAGCAGAACCAGGACTCTCGTGCTGGCAAACTGGTCGGACCGGCCACCTGAGCTGGCAGCCGCTGCCCTGCCAGGGGCCCGGTTATTGCGTTCCTTCGCCGTGCCACCCCGTGGCGGACCCGCCGGTGCGGGCAGCGCTGCCTGCGGGCCGCAGCCGCCGGGGCTCAGCCAGGACGGCGCTGCCACCGCCCCCGTGCTGGCGGGACGCCCGGCCGGCCCCACCGCCGCTTCGCCCCGGGGCAGGAGCGGGGCCCTGCGATCGTACCCCGCACCGACTGCCAGGGGACCGCGGCTCCAGGCTCGGCACCCGCCGGCCGCCGGAACGGCGCACCCGGGGCTGGGCGCGGCTGCAGCGGGGCCGGCGGCAGCGGCGAGCGTCGTTCTCGCCTTTACTGAGCGGGAGCGCGGCGCGGCGCTCCGGGGCACGGCCCACGGGCGCAGCGAGTCACGGCAGGGCCGGGGCTGGGCCCGGCGGCCTTCGCCCTCGGCTTCTACGCGCCGGGCAACGGCTGCTCCGCGGGGCGTGCGCCCGCCCTGCCGGGGAGGAGCGAGGGGCGCCGGGACGGCCGGGCACAGACGGCTCCGCTCTTCCACCCCGGGCCGAGCGGCGAGGGCCGGGCTGCGACCCCGCGGGCGGGCGGGCCAGGCGGCAGCCGGCGCGGGAGGGCGCTGCGGAGCGGCCCGCTCC
>JAVSBS010017202.1:0-27647 GCA_033124195.1 Coracias cyanogaster
GGGCGCTCGCGCGGCCGCTGAGCTCCGGCGCCCCCGGGCGGGGCGGAGGGGCGGCGCCCGCCGAGTTGGGCGGCCGAGGCCGGGGCGCCGCTTCCTCTTCGCCCTGCCGGCGCTCGCCGCTCCGCTCCGCTCGGCTCGGCTCCGCCGCGGCCCCCCAGTATGGACAACAAGCCTCTGCTGCAGGAGCGGCCCCCCGCCTACAGCCCCGCCGCCCAGGGCGCGGGCTACGACTACGGGCAGAGCAACTACGGGGCCATCCCCCCCCCGCAGCCCGGCTTCCAGCCGCCCCCGCCCTACCCCTACCCGGGCGGCGCGGCTGCCGCAGGTGGGTCTGAGGCGGCGGGGGAGGGCCGGCCGCCGACACGGGGAGGGGGCTGCGGGGAGCGAGGGGCCCGCGGCGGGGAGCTGGAGCTCCGCTCCCCCTTCCCCGGGACGGGGAGCGGCTCTGGAGCGGCGCTTCCCCCCTCGCCCACCGCGCAGACACGAGTGGGGCGGCGCTGGCGGGGCCGCAGGCCGGCCGCGGGCGCTGCTGAGGGGCCGTGGCCTGCGCCGCGGAGGGGCTGCCCCGCGGAACCGGGGAGAGCGGGGGAAACCCTGAGCCTCCCTTGCGCGGGGCTCCCCCGCCGGCAGCGCGGCGGGCTGCGCCGCCCCGGTTTTCACGCTTGGAAGCGGCGCCGGCAGGAGGGTGCGCAGGGGATCCAGGGATCCAGCGCCGCCCCGCTTTCCCCTCCTTCCCTGGGGGCCTCTGGGGTGTAACGGCCTGTTCGCGTTGCGCCCTCGCTAAAACACCGCCCGGCTTGCGTGCGGCCCTCGGAGCTGCGCGGTTTCTGCCTCAGAACAGCGGCAAAGAGGCACCGCTGGGCCGGCAGTGAAACAGACCCCAAACCTGCGCTTTTCTGTGCTTGCACTTCGCTCTGCTCTGGTTAATATTTGCTTTTTCTGATACACTTCAGTGGTCTTGGAGAGACTTAAGCGGGTGAGTAGATAGAGTACTCCTGCTAACTGAGTTCATACTGATCTCCGTCAAAGAGGGAATGAGCCGCTCAGGAGAGGCTGTGCAGTTAAGGGAGTGCTTCAAAAGTTACAAAAACTACCCAGCGGACACAGACTCTGGTCATCATGCGTTGGATTTAATCTTGAGGCCGTAGACTGATTTCCTGCTAATAACTTGGAGCTTATTTTCCTACAATACAAATATAACTGATTATTTTCAGTTTAAGTAGTGAGGTTGGTGCACTTTACAAATGCATAACATGATTCAAGCAAATCTGAGAACTGTGTCCTTTCAAAAAGCTTTTTTTTTTTAAATTAAAATTTTAATGTTAATGCAGTAGTTAAAGGATTGTGTTTTCTAACCGCAGCAGTTAAAATGACAGCGTTCGCTAGCTAACAACATGGGTTTTCTGAAAGTTTGGGGGGTTTTTTCTGTGCTGTGCAACCGGCTTCCTTTCCACTTGCATCCTATCACTTTGACATCTCTCTCCAGTTATAAGCTTCATATGTTGAAGTGAGGCTGGAAAGCCGGGGAAGATGTATTCTGTTTCAACGGTTTGCCTGCCGCAGTGGGATTTCCCTGATACATAACATCCAGAAGAGAAAGCTGTGGTCATTGTTTGTTTAAACTGTTTTTCCTTGGTGCTCAGTGTTGAAACAAATTTTCAAAGTTAATAATTAACTCGGTGTCCTTTTTAGATGGTTAAATTGTGCGAGATACTTGGGTTTGTGAAGTGACTTTGCTATTAGATATGCTGAGTAGTGTGTTCCAACTCTGATTTTGTTAGAGCTTCTTAAAGTGCTCAGTCAAGATTACATTTCCTTTTTATTTTTTTCTTTCCCATTTTCTGTTTCCATACTTCTAAATTATTATCATTGTGCCTTATGTGTGGTGATTGAGGTTTTTTTTCTTGTTTTAGGGTATACTGTTCCTCCACCGACATCACAGCCAAACTATTCGAGCACGTACACCATTATTCAACAGCCTGCTACCACCACTTCTGTCGTAGTAGTTGGTGGCTGTCCTGCCTGCAGGTAAATGATCTCATCGTTGAAAAATAAACTCAGTCTTGGGTTTTATTTTTTAAATTACAGATATCCATATGGTTCCTTGTTTTTCAGTAGTTTGTGTGTGTCCTAGAACTGAATTAATTGAATAAGGACTAAAATTGAGCAGTGGAGTTTTAGTTTATGTAGTATGAGCTTGTCCTAATGGGCTCGTGACAACTGCTATGATTTACAGTAGACTTGAGATAAGCATGAACCTGTTCTTTAGGTTGGAGGAAGATCTGTTAAGTGGTATTTTTAATGAAAAGGCACTTCAGTGACAGACTAAAGGGTCAGCTCTTGGGGGAGAAGGTGACAGGAAGTCCTTTCTGATGTATTTATGCCTGGTGATAGTGAGTAGCATGATTTCGTTGTGAAACTTCCTGTAATCTCTGTCCATAGTCACTTCTGTTATCTGGCAGCCCTCTGGAAGGGCTTCTGCTGCTGTGGGGTGTATGTGTGTCCCGATTCCCAACACCCAGACCGCAAAACCAGGCAGGGTGATTGTCAGTGTTGGTTGGAAACATCGGAATCTTTAGGCTTAAAGATCTCTTACTTTAAAAATCCTTGTACTGCAGAAGAACAGGGAGATTAATAGCTTTCATTCAAAGTGTTAATCTGATGAAGTGGTGAAAACCAGAAAAAGTGGTCAGCAATTAGCTGGAGTTGCACCAGAAGAACAACTTCCCCATCAGAGATCTACAGCCATGAAAAAAAGGGAAGGAGTCACTGTGTCCACATCGGTGCTGTATGTCAGCTGTAGCCTCTCTGCAGTTCTCAGTTCTCATCCCAGGACATAAGCTGATGGGTAAGGGCAGCCAGATTGCTGCTGGTGCAGCTCAGGCACTGGTGTTCCTGGCCAGCTCTGACTGAAATGCAGACTCATTCCCCTTCTGTTAAAATTTATGGGAGTTACCCTTGTGGTGTCTTGTAAGGAGGCAGTTAATGTTCTGCAAGTCTGAGCCCTTGCTTATCCCTTTCAAAATGTGTAGGAAATAGACTTGCTACAGAGTAGCTGAAATGATACCGGGTTTCAGAGTGATGAGTGTGGTGGACATTGTCATAATGGCAGAGACTATCCCCCAGATGCCTTTTGGCTTTGGCAGAATTGGTGTCTGTACCTTCCTTCAAAGGTGGATTCAAGTAAGAAGTATCTTGTGGTGCTGTGTGAAAGCAGGTGCTTGCTGAAATGCCACTAATTAAGGCTGCAAAACCTGTCCTGGTTGGAGCTATCGGTCTAGAAGGTGTATGTGTTAAACAGTGAGCGAAAGGAAGCTCTCAGCTGTTCAGGGGATTTGGTAGACCCTGCCACCTGAGTGTATATATTAAAGTGCTTGTGCTTTAGCTCAACTAGAAGACAGGGGAGGTGTTACATGTTGCTTGGTAGAAGGAAGGAGTGTGTTTATACAGGCCTTCTGGCCCTCAACCTGGAAAATCTCAAAGCAGGTTACTGTGGAAGTGGTCATTGCAGTAGGCTCTTGCCTAGGATTTGTTTTTTTTTGGAAGTTAGCTTGGGATGCTTTTGGAGACACCTTTGAAACAATCATTTGCAAGTATAATATCTAACTTGAGCCAAATTTGGGAAAATGAGCTACCTTTTGTAAGGTGTTTTTAATTGACCTCACTTGAATAAGTTTTCTGATGTCATCAGACTTGCTATGCTGGAGGTGCCCAGTGCTCTGTGCGTTGTAGACTCTTTCCTAAAGTAAAATAGCCTGTCCAAAACCTTTGTTTACTCTTGAATCCTCAGGTTTTGTTTTAGCCTGTGGAAAAAAACCAACCCACCAAGTTGTGAGGAGAGCTATGACGTTGATTACTATAAGGCACAATACTGTAGTGCTGAAATGGTAAAACTTCTCTCAGCACTTCTGAAAAGCTCTTAGAGAATCCCACGGACGAGTAACTGTCTAGTAAGGGTGTGCCATAGTTGTCTTTGTAGTATCACTGTGTTTTTTCCTAATTGTCTTTAGGGAAGAAGTGTCAGTAGGAGAGAAAAGTCTCAGAATGCTTGTCTTTTGACTTGTTAAGGAATTGATAGTCTGGGGCTTCAAGGAAAAGGACGGGGAAGCTGGGTGGGAAGCGTAGTATTAGAACTATTCACAGGAACCTTGAAGGGTCAGGGTTCATGCTCTGGAAGGTTACACTGGCTGCTTTTCTTGGAGAAAGAGCTTGTAATCCTCTTTGACTTCTCAAGACCTTAAACATAGTTCTAGTCAACCTCCTTGTCCTGGAATCCTATTTTATGAAGAATGCAACATGCAGTGACACTCTGAATACAACACTGAACAGAAGAGTTGTTGAAAGGGCATTGATAAACATAAAAAGCTATTAATGGTACATAAAAAACTTTATTAAACTGCCAGGTCAGTCCTGTTACCCTTCGGGTTTGATCCTGTGCATGATTGTTAGAGAAGTCCATCTGCTGTAGATCACGAGGAAAGAGCCTCGCGTGTGGTTGTGGAATAGTGTAACTGTTCTGGTAGGCTAAAGCCCATCGAGAGGATTTCTACCATCAAAAATACAAAACAGTCTGTTGTACTGTGGTGTGTGTGAATGTTGCTAGTTGAAATCAAAACCGTTTGCAACTTAAAAATACATGGTGTTGAGGAGAAACAGTATTGGTCTGGTGTTGGGTAGGAGTCTATCTTATTGCAGTCATGAGTGATCTTGGGATTAATACGTTGATCTTTAGGCTTGTTTTATGGTATAAAGTACAAAGTAGCTCCAGAAGTAGCCTCTCTACAAGTAGGTCGTATGCCTGTGGGCGCTGTGGTACTGCATTTTTTGGTTCTCTCTGAAGCACTGCTGCATCTGAGGGGATGACTCTCCAGTCTTGCAAGCTGTACCTCTTGCTCAGAGTTATTCATTAGGTCATCCTCATTCAGCATTGGTCGGTGTTGCTTTCTAATTACAGACTTCAGTATTACTGTATGTTCCATCCTTCCTTGCGTTGTTACCTTGTCTTGGGTGGTTCTAGTCCTGTTTTCTTAATACGAGTTTTTCTCCCAACACTGATGTACAGAGAATTAAACTGAATTGCAGAATCTTGCCAGCTTTATTGCTTGTAATTGATATCTAAGGATTGGCCGCGTACTGCTTTTAAACTATCTCATGTTCCCAAGTCCAGATTGAGTCATTACAGCCACTGACTTCAGAGATCCAGCCATGTAATTGTTTTTAGCTTGGAGAATGCAGTCTAGCTGCTTCTCATGTGCTCACTTTCATTTTCTTTTTCTCCATCTTGTGTTATTGGATAGAATAAACTGCAAAGGAATGTTTGCTTTCCTGTTAAGTAGCAGAATAAAAGATCCCTTTACAACTGTGAAAACATTCCCTTCATCTGATGTTTGCAAAAGACAGGTCTTTCAAAATTTGGAACAGACCCTGTCATGGGCCCTGTTGGGTTTTTGTTTCCCTGTTTAACAAGTATTCAGTTGCTTTAGAAGAAAAGGTTGAGGGAAAGGACATAACACTGCTGCATTGTGGCAGCTTTGTCTTCTGACAATTGCAAAACATCTGCTGGAGAGGTGTTGTAGCGGGTCCCAAACTATAATAGCACTGAAGCTCCGTCCAGGACTGGAAGATGAGACAAGTTTGATTAAAACTGTATTTATTGCCAGATCTCTTACTGTGTTTTCTTCAATTAAGTGCATGTCTCTTCTGAAAATAGACTGGGAAAATTGCACTTAGGTGAGAAGTCCTTCAGAATTTCAGTTCTCTGGTTTTACTTCGGTTATTTTAATCACAAAAGCTGTGTGTAGTTTGGTAGAAGGCTGTTCAGGATATAGGTTTTCTATAGTTACAACAGCTATATTTACACTGTGTAAATAGTATAATTTCATAATATGTACTGGTTAAATATGAAAGGAATTAAGAAGACCCACCTATTCAGAGAGCATGTCTGATATTCTGAGGAAAAGCCGTGGACTTCTGGTTTCTAACAGTGGGCTGCCATGTTAGAGATCCTTTTGAATCTTGTGAGTGAAGCCAACTTTGAAATACTTTTTCAAGAGTGCTATAAAGAGAAATAACTATAATAGTGCAGCAGCTCCTGACACTGGTTTTTGTCACAAAGATGATGAGCCTGTGTTGGGCTTGGCGTAGCTCCCTTACGCTACAGCACGCAGCTTTCTGTAGGCCTGGGCCGTTCATCCCTGCTGTGCTGTAATTTGGTGGCTGGAGCAGTTAGGGCAGGAAATTCAGCAACGACTGTGCATGTGACAGCGAAGAAGAAAGCCTCAATACAGCAGAGCAGATGCCGTGAGTCTGCCATTAGTTAGAATTACTGACTGGGATAGCTGGAACTTATTTTTCCCAGCGTGATGGCAGAGGCATGCAGCCGCTTAGCGGGAGGTGTGTCACCTAAGCCCTGAAGAGAGGAGGTGGTGAGCTTGTTAACGGCGTCCCCAGTGAGAACAGCATAGCTCTTGCTGTTTCTGCGGACTTTTATTCTACTGGTCTCAGCTGATTTGTGGACAATAATCAAACCACAGTTTTTAAAGAAATGAGACTTTATGCAATTCATAAGATACAGCAGGAATGTATTCCCTGATGGGACTGTATGAAAACGGTAGCTGGTCCCTCATGCCCAGTCTGTCACTGGGCCTGAGCTGATAGCATTTTTGTAGGTGGTTTTTTTTATGTCACCATTTATCTTGTTGTCTGTATTCTGATAATTAGGGTTTCTTTGTAGCAACGAGTTCTAGATGAGAGGAGGAAACTGATCCTGTTTGTTGGTAACTAGAGGTGATGCTGATTTTGCTGTGTACCTGGAGGAGTGAGGAGAAAAATGCCAGGCTTCAGTCTAGTCCATCGTGGATAATGTCCACCATCTACAGAGAATTTTAGCTGGCATGCTTAGCCTTGTTTGTGAGGCTACACTGTTGGTGTGAAGCCATGAAGCTTGTCTCTTCATTAGTGTGTTCTCAGAAGTGGAATTAAAGCAGTGGTGCTACTGCATTAGAGAAGGCTGGTGATTTGTAGGCATTTCAGGAAAGACAACAGCTAGATCCAGGCTGTTCCCACTGCCAGAATTTCTCTGGCTCTGCAGCCAGCCCTCTGTATAGGAAGTGGGGCCTAGAGCATAAGGAAGCTCAGATAAATCTGCAAATGCTGTGGTGACTCTTACATGAAGGTGACTTATAAGGATAATTGCATTTACATATATGTACCGCTTGTGTTGAGGAGGGTGAGCCGGTGGCTATGTATAGGTTTGGGCTCCTTTCTGTGAATACAGATCAACTATCCAGTATGCCTTCAAGCTGAGGCTAGAGGAGCTGGCACCTCTCTTTATGGAAATTAAAACCCTAAAGTCCCATGCTTACTCAGTAGTTGCTTATGTCATTGTCAAATCTTCATCTTCTGCTGCTTGCAGGTGAAATTTAAACTTGCTTAACCTAGCTGCTGTTGCTGCATTAGCTAGGACAGATGTAAAGAGAAGCTACCTATGTTTTCATGTTCAAAATTAAAGATTTGGTGTGCAGCTTCCAAAGTCTTTGTCACTAGTCTGGTGTTTCCACTGAAATCTAAAGTGAAAGACTCAACCAGCCTCAGTGGCAGGAGAGATGGGATACTGACTGGAAATTCCACTTGCTTGATCAGTGAGGGACTATCTGTAGAAGACCGCTGGAAACACCCTTAAGTGAACTGCAGTTTCTTTTCAGGTCTTGCAGAGCTTCTCGTACAACCAAACTGTCTCAGATTACCTGGGATGAGCATTTGACTTAGTTCATTAAGGGATGAAAATGCCAATAAGCACACATTTAAATACTGTGATGTAGTCTTAATTCTCTAAATGCATGTGTTAAATTGTACTGATACTGTGTTCACAGATATCACAATTTGCCCTCTGATCCTGAACATTTCACTTAAGATAGTAATGTTTTAAGACGTACTTTCAAGAAGGGGGTGTCTGAAAAGTAATTGGTTTTAAATACTTGTCAGTGGGAATAATTGACCTTACTTCATGGAGTTGGCAGCTGCAGTTATAGCTTAAATCCAAGACACTGCTTGCAGTATAAATAAACCTTTCCACTTTATTTTTAGATTGGGAGTGGTGCAGTTTTAATCAGCTTTTGTGTGGTTTGTGCTGTAGAACAAAATTTATGTTTGGTTACATTAGTGAATCTACAGTTTGAATATGGAGTCTCTAATTACTCTGCAGCTCAGGTGAGATACACAAGCAAAAACTAAGATACTCATTCTCCATTATAAAAAGTGTGTGGGTTTTTTTTTTTTTTCCTCCTTCTAAATTTAGTAACTGGCTAAGCAGCAATTGGATAAGTGTTTATCTAAAATTAGGTGGTGACACAAAACCAACAGGAGCCAAAACGCGTTTTTGTAGTTAGTGCCGTGGTAGTAATCACACTGCTATGGGTGTGAGAGGAGCTGGCTCTGAAATAACAGGTGTGTTGTGGTGGAGGTCCTGCAGATAGAGCTCTGGTAGGCTTTCCAGAGGAGCATCTTGGAGCTGACTTGGTCTGCTGCCTGGCTGTCCTGTCCCGGGTTTTCCTCTGTCACTGACTCTGCAGTGCGTCCTGTGCCTTGCTCTGTCCCTCACTGGTCCTTTTCCCTGGATATGGTGGTTTGGTTTATTTTTTCAATTGGCATTTTGCATTACCACAAAACACTTTTTGAATAACCTTTTTTAGGGGTCAGGGAGTTTAAAACAAATTCTATTTAAAGTGTCAGGGACATCTGCTGACCGATAGACTTGGGCTTTGCAAGCTGATTAAGAGGGTTGATTGTAATGGGTTAGACAGCAGTCACCTGTGCTTGGGTTTGCAGCTACTCAGGGCTGGCCAGATGTATCCCGCCTGATCCCTCTCTAGTGTTTAATTAGCGTGCTTATTCTTTAAGGTCAGATCAAAAGTAGGCTGCTTACACTTGTAACTAAACACACTGGGTTACTTGTCACAAAGGTAGACTTCAGGGCAGGAGTTATTAGGAGACAAGGAGAAGATTTAAAACCACTAATAACACAAGGGTAGAGTGCCTGCAGGAGAGAGGGACGCTCACGGGATGTGTGTGTCTGAAAAAGCCAGCACTGGTGTAACAGCAACACAAGGCAGGAGGTGCAATAGCCTTGGTGTGCTGTGTCCTGAACTTAGGAGGCTTGTTCCGAAGTATTTTTGGTGTCATTGCAATGCCTGGAAAAGGGACTTTGCCTTTCTCGGGTGGCTCTGTAGTACTGAAAACTGCCTAAATTTTTAATCGCTCAGAAACATCTAGACTGTGTCTGAGCCTCTTGGTACGTACAGTGTGTTACTGGGTTAACCTGTGGATGGGGGGGAAGGAAGCTCGCCTCCTTTCAGAGCTGCTGCTGCTGATTTGTATTTGATATGAGGGTGCTCAGCATTTCATGCATCTCCACAAGTATGAATTCTGGTGTTCAGCTTCTGCATCGAGGCTTGCCAGTTCTGGTTGAACGCTAGTGTCCTTTCAGTTGCTGTCTGTAACCAGTCTGGCTATCAAAACAGCTTTGAATTGCTTTGCATTTCAGTCCTGTTAGCGGATTCTTCACAGGAGGTGGCACTTCTAATAGCACGTCTTTTTGCTGGTGAATGAAGCTGACTGTGAGAGCCTTGTTTACTGACTGTTCTTTTATTGCAGTCTAACTTTGAGGGTCACTTGCAATGTAATTCTACAGTTTTAGCGTCCAAATGTGCCCTAGGCTAAGAAATTGTACAGCAAAGAAATTACGCTAAAGCTTCCTGTTAGCCTTAAGCCATGCTACGTAACACCCCTCCCCCAGTACTACACTCAGGTAGGACAACTAGGTGGAAATCTCTGGAAGCAAGGGTTAATAAGAGACTCTTCAACTCTGCTTTAAATTCAGTCTAAGAAAAGCATCTTTGCTTGGGTTAGTATGCTCTCAACTCAACCTAGCAAGCAGATTTTGGTGTTTACTGGCACAGGCTAATAGTTTGGGATTAGGACTTAAACTTGGGTAGCAAGGCTAACTTGGTGGCACCTACGTTTTCTTTACTATTTTTCTTTCCTTTTGAATCTCTCTCATTAATCCACATCTTTTTTTTTTTTAAGGGGACTGAAGCTGTATACAGCATTAATAATCCAGAGTATATGGAAAAAGTTACTTCATTATATGCCCCTGTATGATATTTGCCTTTTTTCTTGTAGTGACAGTGACTGCTGTTTTATTCATCATTTTTCCACAACTCCATATTTCTTTTCCTAGCAGCACTATCCCCTCTGACTGTTTTCCCGTCAACATTTCATTTTGCTGCGATTGCTCTGTGGCCAGAGGGGAAGGGAAGCAGGCACCGCTTCCATGGGCTGATGGGAATCCTGGGCTACAGTTCTTTGTAGCAGGACACTAAACACAGACTAAAAAGAAATATTAACCAGGCTGAGCAAATCTAGTATCTGTAGTTTCTTGGAGTGCTGTTTGCTGAGGTGATGCTGGGCAAGTGCTGTGAGTCAGGGACTAACGCGCCAGGACAAGGGTGAGTTCCTGCTTGCAGCAGAAGTGGCCTGGCTCCTGTCTGCTGGCGTGGAGGTCATTTGTCAGCACTTCGGCTGTAGAGGGAGAAGCGCATTGCATGCCGGGTGGGAGGTACGTGACACCTTTCTGACCCTCAGAAGCGCACTGGACATACTTGCCATCAAGCCAGCAGAATTGTAAGGGCTAGCTGATGGCACACAAAACTCTCTTCTTCGTTCCCACAAGAAACGCTTGTGGTGCCAGCTGGACAGATGTAGGTGTTGCCAAACCTGACCTACAGAAGAGAGCTCTGGTAAACTGCGCCAGAGAGGCCATCAGGAGTGTTGTTCCCAGGAAACCTGCTCTTGCTGCTGCAGTGTCTGCAGTCCTTGATCAGTATGAGAACTTGTAGTGGAAATACCAGAAATGAAAGGGGGGTCCTGTGTGTTAACTCCATACGTTCTATAAGTCAGCAACTCACTGTGGCAAGAAGCAGCAATTTGAATCAAATATTTATAAAGAAGAAACTTTCACTGTTACCTTATGCTTGATTCCTTAAACATTGCTTTTGGCTTCAGTTGGAGAAGAAGATACTGCTGACACCACAGCCATTGTATGAAGTACTCAGTAAATGTCAGGGGTTTGTAGTACTAACAACAGCGTCTGGGAGTGGCTCACCAGAACCATTGTCCTTTACAACAGGTGGGCAGTACCATGGATACTTTCAAAGTTTTATTTCAGGCCAAGGTAGACATCTGGATTTGTGATTTGGTGATAGAGGTATGGGAATAGGAGCTAACAGGTACTGGAGAGAGAGGAGAAACTTTCCATGTTTGAGGAGGCTTTTCTGAAGTGCTTCAGAGGTGTGGGAAAAAAGGTACTACACCACTGAAACTAACGCTACAAAACGTGTTCACACTCTGGGGAAAATGGTAGGGTCTGAAGTCCTGGAGAGTTTGTCTTAAAAGGAGAACGGTTCTGCAGAGCTGGTCACTCATTGTTCTTACCTCTCTGGATGCACAGATGTCAGTGTTCCAAGAGCAGCCCTAGTGTTGTGGCACAGTAAAGTGTCTGCACTGATAGATAGTTGGAGCTCTGGTAATGCACATGCCTGACTTAGTAGGAACAGAAGAGTGATGTTATGATGAATTTGTAGGCATAGCCACGAGGAACAGCACAGGCCACCAGTCTGAGCTTTGGAACACTTGTGTGCTTGAGTAGAGTCTGTTTGGTGATTTAAGCATTACTCTACATCTTTTAACTTGTTGCTTTAAAGGAGTGTTATTTGAGGATATGGAATTATAAAACTACTGCTGGGATCAGCTGCACTCTGACGGTACCTTAATAACAAATATAAAGTCAGCTTCTATCACAAGAACGCTGTAAACAGAAATAAAGTTCATCAAAAGGAGGGGACTGATATTGAAAGCTTAAGCTGAGCATGAAGTTGCCGAGGCAGCAGAATTTCAAGAACACTTTGAAAAGCCTTTAGCTTCTTCAGATGGTTGAGGGGTAGGGGAATGGTTCTTCAATCAAATTGTACCATTTTAGCCAGTTGCAGTAAGGAAATGGTTTGAGTCTGCATCTTCCTTCCTTTGCTCTATTTAGATGTACAATAGATTGTGACTGCTCTGTAGGGAAGCTACTTGTTGGCCTTGGCGCCTTGCTTGTAGCATGTATTTCAGGGCCACTGCGCTCTGTTTCTGTTGACTTTCACTGTACTGGGGAATCTAAGAGGACACATCTTGTTCCAGTGTTTTGCTAAGCTCTAAATTGACTATTTAGTGTAGCTGCTCAAATTTCTTAAGTCTGAATACTCAGGCTTTACTGTTTTCTCTTCATGTTGGGGGATGTTCAGGTACAGCACTTCAGAAAGAAGTCAGGGACTGAAGTTCAGGTAAACTTCTGCTGTCACAGAACTGCTGAAACAGAATTTCTCATGGAGGGTGGTCACTCAATTGGGACTCAGCTGGAGCCAAATGACATCAATAGTAGGTTCTCCCACAGTTCTAAAGGGACGTCAAGTTCTGGAAGTCGAACCCAGGAACACCTACTGATGGTTATTTTAATAGTGATGCATGTTTGGCCTTTGGACTTTTTTAGCTACCAGAAATAAACTTGTAAAAGAGCTTCTGACAGTAATGCTGTACCTCTGAGTTGTTCTGGTGACATGGGAAGTCTCAATGTGAGTAGTTAGCATAGTTCTCTACACACTTATTTAACTGGCACCTTCCATCGTGAAGTGCTGACATCTGAAGTACTCTTTCACTGTAAATCCACAGTTAGAATTTTTTAAGTCCTTCGTATCCTGCTAAGTTAGTCAGAGCCATAAATGCCTGGTGCCCCCAGGTCTTTGTATGTTAATTATATTGTCTTGTGCTCTCTGAAGAAAGATAGGCCAGCACCCTTGAGAGAATGTCCTGGCAACTGCAGGAACCAGGCATTGCCAAGTTGTTTATTAATTTGAATTAACAGACAAATTAAGAAACAAACCTATCTGCACTTGGTTTGAAGTTGCTCAGTGAAAGCATGAGCTGGATGGTTCACCAGAAGCCCTTACCCAGCATTACACAACTTTCTGCCCGTTCAAACCTTTCTCTTAGGAAGAAGCTGAGAAAAAGCACGACATCATCAGATAAAAACATTCAGAAAACAGGGATTTTTTCTTTTCCTGAAAGAGCTCTGGTGCACATACACTGTGGGAGACTTGCAGTTGAATGAACTGAGAGGGTTCAGCCCAGGATAATTGTGGAAATGAGGTAGGCAGAGCATATGACCCCAGTGTGACTGCTGCCTGCTGCAAGAGGCCCAAAAAGCTGAGAAATGGCGTTGTTTGGCGTGCAGAAACTAGCACAACAGCACTGGCACAGTTAAATCTTTAGCACGGTATCATGCCAGAAGAGTCAGTAAACTAATTTAAAAGGAAGCCTCTTTTCATTTTTATGAGAGTGAACTTCAGTGACACTGAGGTCTAGTTCTAGAAAACTGTATCCTTACCTGTAGAGAAAAACTTGACCCCAGGAAGGGCTAGCAAGGAATAAAGGTTGATACTTGCTTACAGTCTCTGTCCTGAATGTGTGGTTCCTTGGCAAGGTTGGTTGAGCCGGGATGCAAGAATACAGGAGAAGAGCCAGGACTTAGAGGCTCTTTGGGGACCAGAGGTGGCTGCAGAGGCACAGGCTCTCATGTAAAGCTTTCTGAATTGCGAGTGTGACTTGTTCGCACTGGATAGCAGCTGCTCTGTCTCCTGTGCTCCTGTGTGTCTTTCAGTGTCCTTGCGTTAATCAGTATTTGGAGCTGATACAAATGCTCGGAGCTGTGGTGGCTGTTTTGTTCTAATGCCCAGTCCTAGATTGCAGTGAAATAGTTGCTGTCTGGAACTGAATAGCTAGCTTGAATTAAACCTTTTAGACTTCTTATCTACAGCCTGATCACCTGCAAAGTTCCTGTTTTTCTTTAAGTGGTATAATTCAAAACCTTCTGCTGCAGGCTATGAAAGTAAAAGTCTTTTAAAGGAAAAAACTACCAACCAAAACTGCTTTGTGCCTTACCTTGCTATATAAAATAGAGTGTTTTCTAGCAACTGCCAGATCAGAAAGTAGGACATTTGGGGCAAATGTGGTGGGTGTCCTTGACTAAGTCTGTTTTCCATTTTTACAGGGTTGGCGTGTTGGAGGACACCTTCACCTGTCTTGGTGTTTTGTGTGCCATTGTATTCTTTCCAATTGGGATTCTGTTCTGTCTTGCACTGAGGCAGAGAAGATGCCCTAATTGTGGGGCTGCTTTTGGCTGAGGGGATGAAGGTGGACATGCTTACGGAAGCCACAACTGTTAGCATACTCTTTCTAATGTAAATGTCATGTACAATCATTTTATTTGCTTCAGACCTGTTTTGTAAAGTGTGAAGAAATTTAGTCTCTTGCATGTAATTTAAACTTAATCTTTTATGAGCATGTGCATTGCAAAACATGAAAACCCAACTTGTTTTCCATGTTTAGTGGCACCTGTTGAAAACTAAATAAAACTGCTTTTCCTTTTGCAATCCTCAACTTGTGGCTGGATTATTAAGTACGTGACTAATGTGCCTGATCACATGTAGTCTGAAAGTGGAGTTAGTAATCCTAGCTACAACAAAGGATATTTGCCAGAATCGTTATGATAAAAAAGACATGGTTTAGGGCTGTACTTGTTGCAAACCAGATGTTTTTGAGGAGAGTGTTGCAAGTGCTGTGTGTGCTACCACTATGCTAATGGACTCAGTGTCTGAAGGCAATTGTAACAACACTCGAGTTTAGTAGGTGCAGGTTTTGCTTATGGGGACACAGGTGACTTCCGAGGGCTGCCCAGCAGCTTTACAGCACTGTGGAACTGGACTCAGTTCTCAGACAAGTGACTTCTGACTGGGGCAGGGTGCTCTTCTCTAGGGAGAGAGGCTGGGGCACTGCCCTAGACGGCCTGCCCCGAGGAAAGACTTTTGCATTTCAGGTTATTTAATTCTGATGCTGAATTACTGACAGTTTATACAGTTGAGGCTGATTTGCCTCAACTTCAGGTTCAAGTATAAGTTACCCTGCTGAAAAACTGGTGTTTTACCATGGGATAATGGATATTTATGCAGGGTTCTGGAGCAAGTGAAGTGTCCTCAGCCATGAACTGGAAAGGCAGGCAGTGGAATGCGTGGACTCTACCCCTGCAGCCATCACATGCTCATATACTATTTTTTGATATTAAGTAACTGAAAGGCATTTCACATGACTTGAATTCACTGTTTAGAGAAGTAGAAGCAGGCACAACAAAATGACTATCCATTGGATGCTGGAGGAAGCATCTGTAAAATGGAATGAGTTAGAGTAAGGATTAATCTCTGGCAGGAGTCGTGATACAGACTTTGTACAGCAGGTGGGAAACACCACGGAACAGCTCAGGTGCTGAAGTGCCCAGTGCTGATGCAGAGGCAGCTTCTAATGTTCTAGGCTAATTCCTGAGATGATTATTGCTGTAGGAGAAGTCTTTCAGACAAGACAGCACCATTGGATTTAGAAAATCTGGGCTCGAGGTAACAAATGGCACAGCTCTGCTTGTGACTGAAGTTAAAAGCTGTATTTCACCTAACTCAGATGAGACGGGGGCAGTTTTTATGACACTACTAGGCTGCAGAGTTTGTGAACTTACTGTTTTTCTTTTTGTGGAAGGCTGCAGTAATGGAGTAACTTCAAAGGCAGCTTTTTATATCAGTTGAGAAAAAAAATCACAGCACTTTTTATTATGACTTTTTATAAGACTAGTTTGACAATTGTTTTAAAGAAAGTTATTATTGAAGAATGTGTTGACAGTACAACATTAGACTTGAAATAGGCTTTGGAAATTTGCATCTGAGCATTAAGCAAAGCATTACAAATTGTCTATTTTTAAAGGATAAATATTTATTTATAACCTAGGGTGTCTTTAACAAAATAATGTATAATCACTTTATACAGGCAATTCTCTATTCCAGAGTAAGGCAGTTGTTACATTTGTTCTCTTTGGGAAAAAATAATCATCTTATTTAATAAGTGGCATATGCAGGCTTATATTCTAGAACTTACCATTGCGGTTTTGAAATAATGAATGCCAAAGATTTGGATTTGTGAGCTGTTAGTTACACGGGTTTACTAGTGCCCAAACTATCTCCAGTATTTTCACAATTCCTACTACAAAAAGGCATACTGTAAAATCAAGCCAAAGTGCTCAAACATTAGCCTAAAGCAGTTACCTCATTGGAAAGGAACAGGTTTAAAAAAAAAAAAATCAGAAATCCATTCCAATATGATTCTATTGTACAGTAATTACATTTAAATAAATTCTTAGAACTAGTTTCGATAGTAATGGTTGTTACTGAAAATGGTGTTCATAAGGAGGAAGCAGGTGTGTATGGACCGTATATTCATCGAATAATTGGTGCTGATCTGTCATTTGTTACTGTTGGTCTGAGTTTCACAGTTGCAAAAGGATTTTCTCCGCTGAAAAGAAATGCACAAAGTTACTAGAAGGCTTCCTGCAACACAGACCAAATTTAAGCCATGCAGTTTCTTCATCCAAGTTGTTTGAAGACTAAGGTATGGTTTTAGACTAAAGGATTCTGGGCAACTCAATGTGAATTTTTCAAACAAGCATATACACCAAGACTCACTTTGCACTGATCCAGTGCACTGGTGGGAAGTTGATGCCCAGTTAGATCTGGACTTGTTTTGGTTTTTGTTTTTAATCCTCAAAGACAGTTTAAGTCCTGCTCCCTGTCCAGCTACTGGAGAAACCTTTTTCTGAGAAGGGCCTATGGATTGTATTTTACCTGACGCCACTCCAGAAAAGTGCAACCAATTTTAACCATAGTATTTTACCAATGCCTAGGAAGGATCACACAGTAATTGGGGAAAGACATCCTCATTTCTCCTCACAATCAATACAATAATATAAACCAATATAACATCAACACAACTAGTGTAAAAGCTTTTAAAAAACATACCTTAGAAAAGGTGGCTTTATAATGCCATTCATGTCAGGTTTCTGTAAAAGAGAAAGATATTTACATAGATTTACAAAAACATGCTACAGGTGATCTTGCAACCCTGCTAAGGAAAAGAGAGCCTATCATTCAAACAAGCTAAAATATTTAGCTGTTTAGAATAATTATTGTATAGTTCAGTTGAACTGTGGAGAGGCAGTTGTAGAGGGGAGAATTCTCTCAGAACGTGAAAATTAGAAAGTTAACAATGGTGTTAGCAGTAGTTGGTCTGGGTTTCTGTGTGGTATCCCCCACAGGTTTAAGATCGGTGATCCCCAGATGTCTACCTGGGCATTTTATAGGTTAAAATACCAAATGAAACATTACTGCAACTGCCATCAACCGAAACAGAAGGGACAGAACTACTTGCAGCACAAATTTTGTAACCATATTATTTCTACAGCATAGAATTCACTTTCTTGATTTACAAAGTACAAGTTCAGGTATCTCCTGTGACTTGTGGTGGCAAGTAAAAAAGGAAGAAAAGAGCTTCTGGAATGTCCATATATAATTTGTATTGTTCATATGGGAATGATAAAAAAGGAGAACAAGGGCGTAGCTATTGCTAACATTTCATTATAATTACATTGTCATATCCCAGGGCAATCTGAAAAGACTTGTTGGTACAGCTGCAGTTTGCACCGCGCTGCGGGGATGGGGCATTCGTCATTCTCGGGAAGTTCAGGTAGCCCAAAAGATGGCAGAGTCGCTCTGGCATGGTGCTGTTGCAGCCTCCAGTGTTTCAGGTGGGACGAAATGGAAACCCGATGTGAAGCATTACCCTTCGCAAGCCTGCTGCACTACAGGGAAGTTTTGGCCAACAGTTGATGTCTACAGTTTTTCCTCTAACTTTTAGTAATACTCATACTTAAAAATGACATCTTTCAAACTGCAAACTAATTGCATTGCTTCTAATAGGCGTCAGATAAAGTTAAAAGAGAAAACTTGAATATCCATTCTTGCATGTAGACACAGAAATTTGCAGCCATCTTCTGTGTAGCAGCTTGACTTGTACCAATCATCCAGTCTAGGTGGCCAGTTCGTTTGCAATAGTGCAGACACTGCTGAATGAGGCCAGCCAGCCTTGCCTTTCCAGGTCCACCCTCCCTTGCAGCCGTAGTTCCTGTTCTGGCTGCCATCTCCGCACTACCACGATGCAGGGGAAGAAATCTCTACTCAGGGCCTAATTCAGGAGGGTTCTTAGGCACACGCTTGACTTGTGATTCCAATGAAACTGCTCGTGTACATCAGCCATAAATAGAATTAGACCTTAATATTAGGCCTGATGAGCCCTTAAAATTAATTTGAATGAACAAATACTGGAATTACACGCTACTTCTTACTGAACACCAGACGTCATCAAAGCTCTGTCAACTAAGTGTTTTTGAGTTGATACGGTTTTGCATAGCACTGTCCTGCCGTGTGAAGAATTTAACTTGCAAGAACCATTCCTCATCCTTCCTTCCGGAAATCTGAGCTATTTTTTCTGTGTATTCTGAACCAAAATAAGACGCCTCAATGAATCGTTTCCTGCTTCTGCACAGGAGACTGTAAGGATAATGTTTTACACACATGTAAATTCGGTATGAGACTACAGACCAGCCTGGTACACTGTTGAGCTTCTTCCCAAAGCCTTACGGTGGTGTGGGGAGTGGTGGCTTGCACAGAAGTGGGGAAGACAAGGAAGCTCTGCAACTTTCCAAGAGAATTCAAGTAAATACCGACTTTGGAGCAAAACACGTGGGCGCAAGTGCAGCAACTCTCCTCTACAGTTCTCTTCCTTATTTTGTTTGGCAACAGGTAAGAAGAATCATGGGGCCACAGTAAAAAGATCGCTGCTATGAGTTATGGGGTACCTCAACAGGAATGGTCATTATTTTGTACTCTAGAATTCCCAATATTTTGTTAAGTCTTGCTTTCCCTGTGGAAACTTAAAAGCTCAAAAAAAAAAAGGTCTGTTTTCTACTCCTAAGAGGCTTATATAAGCCCATTTGGCCTCCAAAGAGAATATACTGTTCTAACTGGAATTCTGTCCTAGTCTGTCAACTGAATCATCTGACATTCCTCTTGGTTTTTCAGTTCAACGTGAATCTCAGTCTACAAGCCTTAACTTTAGTCCCAAAACTCCACAGAGCAAACACAACAACGCTTCAGGTGACTACTCTGGAGAGCTGCCCGAGGACAATTTGCCATACCAAAGAGCAGCACAGTGCGGTGATGCTGAGACATTTTAATGGATTCAATCATTTTTAGTTCTATAGTAAGTCACCTTTTACTTGTCACAGGGCAAAGAACTCATTGTACTGCTCCTGTGGCAACTTCCACACACTGATACATCTTTTAACTGTTGTGAACATAAGTACATTTGAAGGACATCTTGATCCCATAGGATTCTAAACTAACCATGAGTAAGTGAACCAACGTAATTGTTAGGGCTCATTGCTTCTTTGGCCAAAAAGAAAAACCACAAATGTGGCAAAATACAGCTGTATAATCATTTTAGAAATTCCCAGATACTTGGTCTGGAAGTGACTGAACACTAAAATTTAGGTTTTATTTCTTGGTATTCATTGTATACATCTTTATTCCTCCTAGAAAAACTGTCCTCGAAACACGACATCACTGCACAAATTATGTAATTCCTACACAACAAGGTTCATTACTGATAAATAAAACCACTCACTTGAATATATATTCAAATATGCTCTATTCAAATCTATATATCCTGATATTAGAATGTTCTAAGAAAAGAGTCAATCTTTTTATAGGAGTATTTAGATAAAAAAATCCCAGATTGTTAGTAGTCTTGTCTAAATGGGGTAGGATCTCTGACTGAAAGGAGAGGTCACAAGTCCTTGTCCAAAAACTTTCATCCTTTACATTATGAAAGAATCTGACCTCTGCTTCTAGTTCTTCATGCATTTTAAACAGATTTTTCTCTGATGGGAAGCACCAGGCTTTTTTCCACCCCTCTCTTCCAGAAAAAAGATATTTTGTTTCGATTTCTGTATCTGCAAGAGAGATGTTGGCAGTAGTCGCAGAAGCGTGTCTCTGCTGTACCTATAGCTGCTCTGCTGAAATAGCTGCAGAGTGGCTTTACAAAGCCAAGTACGACTGGGGGAACGTTTCCCAAAGGCCTGTATAGCTGAACCTCCAGCACTTTTCCACATTTTCATATTTGTAAAGTTGTGGTGACCTGTTCTTTTAAGAAATAGATACATGTCTATGATCTGATTACAAAATCATTTACTTGAAGACACGCTATTGACACAAGAAAGAAAATTAAAATAGCTTTTTCCTTTTCCTATATTATTAAAAAATTTTTTTTTTTTCCTATATTAATATAGCTATTTCCTTTCCTTCCATCTGTTGAAATTCTGTACTTCTCTATGCTTCCAAAATGCAGGTAATAGTTTAAAATTCAGATGTTACTGACAGTTTATGTAACTGGTGTCATGCTTGTGTCTTTCCAATGGTAAGTTTTTTTCTACAGTTCTAGAGCGATGTATTGCAAGCTAGTTATATGTTAAGTGAACATGTTAAGTGACTGTTTACATTTTTATTTACTTCAAGCACAGTTCATTCTGTTTGCTTGTCATAACAAAGACCTGTTAAGCCCTTTTAGTACTTAATACCTCTAAGTAAAAAATGCTGTAGATACACATGACATCCTGGTAGTAGACTTAAATGAAACAGGAGAGGAGGCTTCTTTAAAGACAGTCATTGTTTCCTGATGCCTTTCCATTTTACAAGGGCACCATTTTAAATACTCTGTCATTCTTTGGGCTTAAATGGACTCTCACCATTAATCAAAATGTGATGCAACACACTTCCAGCTTCTGCTTCAGTGCCTTTAGTTAATTTTACTTCTATAAGGTGCAAGTTTAAAGGCCACTTCAATTTCACTGTACGATTCAACAGATTTCTGCTTTCTAAGTAATCTGTCAGAAGGAAAGCCCAAAATTTGTTTAGATGTTATACTGATATAGGTAATACTTTGGACATAGCAATAAATAATAAAATGTTCAATTTTTTTTTAGCTACTGGCAGCTAACTATAGGATTCCAGGCTTCTGAGGAGTTTGCTGTGGTACCTACTAATGGAACTTTACACCTTACTCTGGTACAGTCTCTCAGTTTTAGCAGTGACAACCTTATTTTTGTTTATATATAAAAATCACAGAAAGTTTTTTGCCATCAAAATGTGATCTCTGCTTGAAGAGGTTTTTTGAAGCAAGTCTCAAAAACGTTTATCACCATTAGATACACATCAGCAAAATGTGTAATTGCATGTAATTGCTTCATTTGATTAGATTAGGCTTCATTTTGAATCAGTTTGAGTGCTGACTTAAGAGCAGAAATACTAACTTTATACAGTGTTATTTATTCCTAAAAAGTGTACTTGCACTCAGCTGTGGTTTGCTGAATATAGGCATTAGTTAGGGCACATATCCTTCAGCGACATCCACAACACTAACGTTCATGGGGCTGTGGAAAGCATTCCTGCATACAGAGTCTAAATCCCCTGTCCCCCATAGATCTAAAATCAGTTAAGATGACGGATTTGTACTACATTCTATGAGAATTCCTTTTTATGTGTAACAGATTCCATTCCTGAGAAGTTTGCTATGTAGAATAGGTCTCTTAGTTATATCCCTGAACAATTCTTCTCCCTTCTTATTACTACAGATGGACTGAAATGCCCAAAACCCCACGATTCTCCTGAAGACAGCTGCATCGAAGGGCTGCTGAAGTCAAGTACAAGTGGCTAAGGTAGAATATTACAGGGCCTCATGTAAGAGCTCAGCTAAGTAGGACAAGAAAAGTGAGGCAGAACAACTAGATTCATGGTACTCGTTACTTACCGGACCTGCATTTTCTGCTCTGTCAGCTGATGTTCTGACAGCAGTACCTTTGGGAGACTCCATTCTTTTATCAGCTTGCAAAGACCCCAGATAGTCTGGTGGTGGGAGGACAACATCACCTTTTTCCACAAGATTTACAGAACTAATACTCCGTATTGGTGCAGGGCTGCAAGACAGAACCCAACAAACAACATTTCAGTTTCTGTAATATATTCCTCTCACTTCTCTCTAGCCCCAGGAAAGCCCAGAAGTACATGAGCCGAAGGGCAGTGAAGGCGTGCGATCCCCTTGAGGTCTGCAGGACTCTAAAGCTGGCGTGAAGGTAGCTTTGGGGTCTGTGTGTGACCATTACAACATGGTAGTGTAATCAAGGCACCATAGTACAGACTGTTACAAAGTACTTACTATATACATTACAGAATAGCAAAAAATATGAGCAGAAAAATAGCATTTTTAATAAATGTTACAGCAAATCTGGGCATTTCTGCCAGTCCCATCCAAATGTTACCTTGGCACAGGGACAAATGGTTTTTCTTCCGCCGGTTCTTCAAGTGGTCTCGTATACGAAGATGGAAACCATCCTTTTCTGTAACGGGAAAGTTTTTCAACTTCATATTATATAAAATTGGAAGGATCTTTCAAAAGACAACAATGAACTGACAAGACTTAACTTTTAAAGACGTGATTTCTCATGATAACAGATGAGTGTACAAAATCTCCCTAAAATAAGCGCAGTGCTTTACTTTACAGAAAGACTCCCAAGTCCCCAATCAATGACAGCCAGCAAAAAAGGTCAAAACCCATTTACTAGTATGTGCTAACAAAATCTGATGAGACACGCTTTTCCTTCATGTTCAAACTGGGTAATACATTGGTTCTCTTACACTTTAGTTGAGTCATGCTCCCCATAAAGCCAGCCATCCTTCTCTTCAGCTACAAGGAGTGTGATGATATCCCCCTGTGCAAAGCTCAGCAATGTCTTGTTACTTCCAGCAGTATGTGGGAAGATTGTCTTTACTTTTTGCCTTTTCATTATATTTAGTCCCGTGGCAACAGAAGTTGAACGTGCTAAACTGGCATCATCGGAATTCTCTGTCCAAAAAAAAAAAAAAAGAAGTGGAAAGATAAAGCAAAATTAGCCACACTAAGAAAATTAAATACAATTAGTGGTCTGACAGGAAAAAAAGTAAACAAAGGAACACTCAAGTGGAAATCAAGTTCTTAGACTTTGTACTGCTCCAGTTTCCACTCAGACACCTCAATTATCTGTCAATGTTTCTTACCACCCTGAAGTTCTTAATAACTTGTGCATTTATATACACACATCCTCCCAATCACAAAGTTGAACCAACAGACACGAAAAGTTACGTAAGTTTTAACTTCCACTTCTTTCCTTTTTTACTATGAAAAATGCCAAATGTTCACAGCCATAAATGACCTTTGAAAGTTTTATTTAAAAAAAAAGCAATTGTAAATAAAGTCCAAGGTTTCATTTTCAGACGTGCCTAGCATTCAACTTCAGCTGTATGGATTAGAGCTGCAGGTGCTTGGCACTTTGCAGACACCAGATGTTTACCAGAAGGCAACTTAAAGGCGGCCTGAAAATTGTATGTTCTTTGACCAGTACAATATATTGTAAATGGAGTTTTAAGAAAGAAATGCTGGAATTGCTGTTAACACATTGAAGAGTTCTGCATTTCTTATGTTGTGGTCTAGGCTTAGTTCTTTCCTTCCCTACAGCAAAGAAAGTAAAAAATCAATATATGAGAAACTTAGAAAACAAACCTTAAAAAGATTTTACATTTCAGGAGAGAAATACAAGGCTGTGCTCATTTTGTCCCATGAGCACATTCTTCCCAAACTGCTACGTGCCCTTCAAGAAAACCAAAGAGACTGTACTAGTAGTTTGCGTTTATTTGTCTGCGCTGAAATAATCACTCAGATCTATTTTGTTCAGAGTTATAGGATGTATTCTCGTGATAAGATCGGAAGTTGTAAGAGCAGTTAAGATGAATAATCAGGGATGTGCAGAAAGGAACTAAAATAGAATCTACTGATCTCTTCTCATAACACGTTTCTCCTCTTTGGTAACTTCTGCAAGTACTTTCTAAAGACCACTTTCTACTCCTCTGTGTGTCTTGGAATTCACCTTATCACAGTAGTCAGGAAGTCCCAAGATAATCTCAAACACTAGAGTATGTCATTTACACTTAGTTCTCAACAAGGTGACACTCACCTGCTGAATTCTGTAGTTTTTCAGATGTCTTTGGAACCGTTGCAGGATTGTTAAACATGTCCACTAGCGGACTCGTGTACGCCCTCCCCGTGGGAGCAGGGGGCACCCTGGATGCATTTTCATGATGAGGATAAAAATCATTTCCAATCTAGAGTCACAAAAACAACAGTACAGTGATGACTTCTTTGCAACATTAAATTTTGGAAAGCAATGCTTAAATATTCCCAAATGATACATATTGAGATCTGTTAGAAAGGCCTCATGTTCCTGTGAAACTGCTGATAGAATAGTTTGTAAGCAGCTTCTGTCCCTTGAAACGTTTGGGCTTTTTTTCCACAAATAACAGTTACACCTAGATAATCCTAAAAAACAAAAATCTGGAGACGTTTACTAACATAATTTAGAAATTCAACAACTAATAGTGACACAACGTACAAACAGCTAGAATTTGGAATTTAACCTGTACTTCAACAGGCTAATAAGAATCATGGAGAGAAGGAGGAAAGAAAAATAACATTTTAAGTTTATATTGAACTACTGGGTGTGTAACTACTAGTACCTACAGACAAGAACGTAGCAATTGGAATGGTTAGAACAGAAGTAGCCCTGAGGCTGGGCTCTCCAGAAAGCATCGTAGGCACCCAACAGGACTGAGCCTCCTTCAGGTGCGCGCCTCTGCCTACGATACTGCTCATTGCTCCAACAGCAGAGCTGCAGCTTAATGATTTTGCTCATACCCAACCCCAGCGTATCCCGACTGAGGTACTTCATAGACTCAAACCCAAATGCTGCGGTACAGAAGAAGGCACTACCAGTTAGGAGAGAGAACCTTTAACCACCAAAGAACAACCTACCATGGTATTTCTCTCTATCATTGGTGAAGGCAGTGGAGTTCCTGATACTGGAGTGGAACCCGGTGTCCTTATTTCGTCTATCATCATTCTGACTTTTTCAGGCACTTTGGTGGCATCGCTACAGATCTCCTGCCACCCAGGCAGCTTGGATTTTAGGAATTCCGCACACTGCATCCAAGTTTAAAAGGTACTGGTCAAAGATAGGCTTTTACATAAAATTGCACACTTGTTAATTTTTATTATACCAAAATGGTAACACCAGCAAAATGGACGTTTTTTCAAAAATTTTTTAAAGTAATATCTCTTTGAAACAAATAATATGTTGTAGAAAGAGACTGTCCTTTTTCAGGGTCTGATACTGGAAACACCCGATGAGTCTATACATTTTTTTCCTTAATATGTGATTTTAAAAAAGTAACAGTAATCCTTTATTGTCCGTACAGTATATTTAAGAGTATTGCATGGTAAACATTTTCTAGGATGGGGTCACAGCACTTGTCTCGCACTACCGTGTTCCCCAGTGCTACCTTGGCTACTTCCAGCAGCCTGATCTCGCACGTGACTGGGCTGCAGGAGATTCAGTTCTGTTCACGCTCCTGCCACTGACCTGGATGTGGTAGAAGTGCATGTGCTGGGTGAAGCTGCAGTGCTTGTCAACCAGGAAACAGAATCTTCTCTTTTCTTCAAGGAGAGCTTCTCTGCAGCCTTCAGCAATGAATCTCTGAATATCACTCTGCCGAGAGCTCACAGTTTCCAAATACTACAGCAAAAAAAGAAAAAAAGAATTAAAATCACATACAGTCTCTGAGATTTGATAACTACGTCCAACTACTGAAGCAAACAGCAAAAGACAAAGTTTTTTGAAAGGCAGGTTGGGGTAGGGCGGCTCTGCTTCCAAGTCTTTCTCTTTTCAAGCAGGCTGCCACCGTCCCCAGCCTCAGCAGGTAAATGTATGTTCTCGTTAAGGCAGGCAATGGTCTGTTCAGGGGGTGAGAGGGAGGGGAAGCAAGCCAAGAAACAGTCTTTTAGCCTTTAAAGAAAATGCTGCAGTAAAAAGACTCTGGCATCACAGCAGCAACTGTGCTGAGCAGTTTTAAGGCCACAGGCGTTCTCACTGGACTAGTTATCTTCATGCGCTCCACACCAGTTACCTTTACGCTCACAAAGCTCTCATAAATCTCTACTTCATTTTAGAGAGTGGAAAATGAGTTACTAGTGAAAAGACTGAACTCTGCTTGTCTGAGGTTACGAGGATGTGTGGCTAAACTGTGATTAAATGCTAACCCTTGAATTCTCAGTCCAGCACCTTAAAAAAGAACTGTTACGAATACAGATTGAAGCATAGGTAGTGAGAGATAGGAGCTAGTAGTATTTGTTTACTGTACTGTGTTACAAACAAAGCTTTATTTGAAAAGGAAATTAAAATAGAAAAATATGGAAAAACCTCTATGTAATCTAGCACAAATTAAAAGTATTGTGCAAATAAAAATATCAATAGCAAGTATTTTCCGAGAGAAATGCATGACAACCAGAATATGACTATTTAAAATCGTTTCTCTTCATTGCCTTGCCATTTCTTAATTCGCCTCAAGATGGCAATGCTGCTTTAAGAGCAGCAGGAAAGGTAAAAATTGATAACAGAAGTTGGCATTTGCCTACTTCGGGAAGTTAACTTACAGCAAATTACTAGTGAATTTGCATAGCATAGCCGACTCCCTGTGTAAAGCTCTGCATAAAGGTGTAGTTATAGAGGTACTTAAAAAATAAATAAATAAAAATATCAAGTAGTGGTCAAGGGGTGAAACCTAGAAACTGAAGCAGAAGTCTCTGAATGTGTGCAGCAGAGCAGCCCAGAGCTTCATTTCAACGGGAATACACACAGTGAGAGTGCCTTTAACATAAACCAACTCTGAGGAATCAAAAATGCCTTGTTCTTTGAAATGGTGGCGTTTAACTGGTGCCAGACACCTTACAGAGGAGTTACGTGTATTAACTAACAACATTGCATAATGTTAACTGCAGAATAGTGGCAAGCTGCAGAAGTTGCGTTTTAAAATGAACTCAGATGTGACCTGTAACAGGGTAACATTTTCTGTTGAGCAGTTTTCACGCAAAGACACAAGTAAGAGAGAATACACTGACCTCCATTTCTTTATGCTCGTATTTCAGGACGTTTCGTGCTCCTTGGCTTTTCCTTCTGATTTTCTTCAGCTCAGCCTGAGACTTCTCTAAAGAATCTAATTTGCTTCTGTGTTCAGTTTGGTACCTCTTCAAAGTTGCCTGCAATCAAAGTATTAAAAACATCTCATAATGCGCTCAGCCATGCAACTGGGTAAGTGACTGAAAAGCATCACTATAATCTATGAGATATTGCTAACACACATCGAGTGAGTTTGGAAATCGCATTTCTCAGCTTTAGTTTAAAAATATCAAGTCATGCATTGGTTTCCTTTTTAACTCAAAATAAGCATGAGCATATTTGCTGTGTTGAAGTATCTATAGCTCATTTCTAACATTGATTAATTAACTGTTAGGGAGTAAATTCTGAAAAATTATTTGAATAGCAATAGATTAAAAAATGAATATACTTACATTCATGTACTTTACATCCAGGTCTGTTTTCTTCTCCAGTTCAGATATGATTTCTTTATGAAACTTTTTGAACTTAA